>NRQP01000005.1:1857699-2058248 GCA_022114105.1 Tolypocladium guangdongense
TGCTGCCTTCCACGCCAAGCTGCGCGCATTATTTTGTCCCATCTCAGCTGGCAGCGCGCTGCGTTGCTGACCAACGCCGAAAGCTCCAGCATCCAACCACTAGACTTGCATAGTCATCGCCAGACGGCCGCTCGCTCTTCATCGTCCATCGCCTAGACGCTCTCTCGTCGACCACGTCATTCTGTTTATTAACCGCGCCATTCATCGCACCATGTCGACTGATCCGCCACCTCGAGCAGCCGCATCTGCTGATGCAAATTGCGAAGCTATTGCGCCAGGACGAAGCAACAGCTTCCCTCAGCAGTCACACACCTCGGGTGACTCTCAAACCGCCGCGGAGTACGTCTCAATAATACTCATCTCAGTCGATATCTATCTAATTATGTACAGATTCATCCGCAGCCAAGAACTCCTCGAAGCCGATGCCCGCGAAGCTCTCCCATACGTAAGGAAGCCAATCCAAACGCGGCGTTGCTAGCAATGCTGCTGCCGTTGGTCAGTGAGGCATTGGCTAACTTGAGCCAGAGCATCGAAAGCTGCACCAAGATCCTCGGGCCGCTGCGACAGAGCGTCTTCGCCTGCCTGACATGCAACCCTCCGCCGTCGGAGCCTGCCGGTGTCTGTTACGCATGTTCCGTCCAGTGCCACGGCGAGCACACCCTCGTCGAGATCTTCCAGAAGAGAAACTTTACGTGTGACTGTGGCACCACCCGCATTCCGCCCACGAGCCCATGCGCGCTGCGCATCAACGAGCAGACGAATACCAAGGGAGGCGTACACTCAGAGGAGCCCGACGCCAACAACAAGTATAATCAAAACTTTCACAACCGCTTCTGCGGATGCGAGTGCGACTATGATCCCTTCCAGCAAAAGGGAACCATGTTTCAATGCCTGGGGCTAGGTACCCAGGAGACTGGAGGGTGTGGTGAGGATTGGTACCACCCGGGCTGCCTAGTCGGAATGGGTCCCAAGTGGTTCGAGAATATGGAGGGTCATAAGGCCAAGCAGCCAAACAGCGCCACAATCGGAAATTCCCTAGCTACGATTGCCGAAGGGAACGAGGAACAGCAGGAAGGCCAAAATACAGCGGAGCAAGCCGTCGTTGATGACGAGGACGAACCACCGATGCCCCCGGGATTCCCGGAAGAAGACGACTTTGAAGGCTTCCTATGCTACAAGTGCGTCGAGGCCTATCCCTGGGTCAAGCGCTATGCTGGCACCGCCGGCTTCCTCCCGGCCGTTTTCCTTGAACAACCAGGCTCTGCTCCTGGGCCCAAGGGAGACGAGGCCCTCTCTAAGAAGCGCAAAGCGGAGGATGATGAAGAGGAGCAAGCCGAGGCGAAGCGCGTTAAGAATGAGACCGAACCAACGGAGACCGATGCAGCTGGCGATGCTCAGCCTGCTGCCATCGAGGCTCCTGCTGAGCGAAGCAACCACAGACGGTCCTACTGGCTGCAAGATGCCCAACCTGCCGCCTACCACAGGCCGCTTCTCGCTCTTCTTCAAAGAGGATTTCCGCGAAAAGCTCTGCCGCTGCTCCGATTGCTACTGGCAGATGAACCCCCACCCCCAGCTCCTCGAGGAGGAAGAGGTCTACGAGCCTCCGGTCTCCGAGGACGGCGCATCCCAGCACGGCGGCTCCACTCACGGCAGCGGCAGCCTGCTGGAGCGCGGCGAGAGCGCCCTGCGCAACGTCGACCGCGTCCGCGCCATCGAGGGCGTCATGGCGTACAACCACCTCAAGGAGCGGCTCAAGCCCTTCTTCCAGCAGTTCGCCGAGAGCGGCCGGCGTCGCGCAGAGGACATCAAGGCGTACTTTGCCAAGCTGCGGGGCGATGAGCAGGGGATCAAGGAGGCGGGACAGGCGGCTACTTCATCCAAAGATGAGGACAGCGATAGCAGACGGGAGCAGAGCGGCTACTGATGATGGCTTGGGAGAAGCGGGCGTTGGATTGGGATGCAAAGCAATGGATGACGACATGCCACGGGGATTCGGGATGGGTAGCTACACGCTGCGACATGTAATTGTACTTGCGGGCTTGGATCGGGGCAAACTCCAGACTGTAGCAGCCCGTCTATCATAGGCGCAATATGTTTGAACACGGTACGAGGACAATTAATATGTTTGAACACGGTACGAGGACAATTAATATGTTTGAACACGGTACGAGGACAATGCCATATCCTTTTATTTTCTTCTGCCAAACACGTCCCCTACGTGAGGTTCATTACGTGCCACGCCACCGGATAAGTATCATACACTGGGTATCCCTCTTCCACCATAATGCTCCCTCGCTGAAAATCAACATACCATCCACCCGTCGCGCGCCGCTCACTGCCCCGTCGACCCCGTGCTCGACGCCGCGCTCAGCGGCCGCGGAGGCGGGATGGGCATGGCGCGGCCGATGGGCTCGTCGCGCTGCATGGCGATGCCGCCCAGCATGACCAGGTGCGGCGGCTGGGGCGGCTGGGGCGGCTGGCCGTCGTGCTCTTCCTCGGCGTGGCTGTCCAGCAGCTGCTCCTGCGTGGCGCGGTGCTCGAGCTCGCGCTGGCGGTCCTTCTCGGCGGCGTCGATGACGTCGTCGTCGGCGCTCCAGTAGGGGTCGTCATCG
This sequence comes from Tolypocladium guangdongense, assembly GCA_022114105.1. Classification (NCBI taxonomy): domain Eukaryota; kingdom Fungi; phylum Ascomycota; class Sordariomycetes; order Hypocreales; family Ophiocordycipitaceae; genus Tolypocladium; species Tolypocladium guangdongense. Next base: position 1,860,312 of record NRQP01000005.1, read on the forward strand.
TCGAGCTCGGGCATTGCCATGCGCTTCCAGAAGCGCAGCTCCTGGCGGGCAGCGGTGTCGTCGACGCGGCGGGCCCAGCGGGCGGCGTCGTCGTCGTAGCGGCGGCGGAAGCCGCGAAGGCTGTCGTTGGCGCGGCCGGCGTGCGTCTGCATGGCCCAGATCTGCTCGCGCAGCCGGCTGTTCTCCTGGCGGGCCTCGTCGAGCTGGGCGCGGTAGGAGCGGTGCCAGGCGGCCACGTCGGCGACATGCTTGGCCTTGTACTCGTGGAACTGCTTGAGCATGAGGGCGAGAGCGTTGGCGTACTGGACGAGGAGGTTAGCGTTAGCGTCGCGGCCGTGGTTGGCCTTTTCGAGGGCCTCGGAGAGGATGGAGACGAGGGCGTCGAGGTTCTGGTTGTCTGCTGTTATCCGCTTCTGTCAGCGCACGAGGTTATGTTTGGAGGGAGGCCAGCACTACCGGAGATGTCGTCCGAGGCTGAGGCTATCAGGTCGTCGTTGGCCAGGCCCTGCGACCGCGCCCGGTTGCGCACCCTGCCCAGGCCGCTGACGATGTCCTCGGTAACGCGCCTGTTGTCGGCCAGCTGCCGGCTGAGCTCCTCGACCATGCCGTAGATGTAGTTGAGCTCGGCCTGGTGGCCCGCGGGCGTGGGCGCGGGCGCGGGCATGGCGGCCATGTTGGCGCCGTTCATGCCGTTCATGCCGGCGTACTGATGCTGCTGCTGCTGCTGCTGCTGCTGCTGCTGCTGTTGCTGCTGGGGATGGTTGAGCTGCTGCTGCGGGTGGGAGAGGGCGGATTGCTGGTGGAACTGCTGGGGCGGGTACTGGCGAGCGGCCTGCTGTTGGTGGTGTTGCTGCTGCTGCTGCTGGTGCTGCTGCTGGTGTTGAGGCTGCTGATCTCGCTGCTGCTGCTGCTGCTGCTGGATGGCGACGGCGTTGTCTGGCGTGGGCTGGCGATGGTGGAGGCTAAGGTTGTTCAATTGTGCTGGAGCAGCTGCTGGAGCCGGTGCTGGTGCCTCGCTGGCGCTGGCGTCGACGCGACCCTGGTCGTGGTCGTGGCCCTGGCCCTGGCCCTGAATCTGCTGGGCCTGGCTCCAGCTGCTTCCCGCCATGACATCGACGCTCATGGTGCCGAGTGCGCGGGCTCAATCACGGACACGCTCCGCGTAGAGACCGTGCAGGAGAGCTTCCTTGCCATCTGCAGCTGCAGTTGAAAATAGTGATCGGCTGGGTGCAGCAGGTTGCTGCATACCTAGGTACATACTTTTACGTGGGTATCTGCTTAACGGGGGAGAGGCCTTATTACGTAGAGGCACTGCATGCGCGGCTGGCACCTGACTTTCCACCTGACTTATGGTCTTTCTTCAGGCTCGGTATTTTTGACATATTATATTGCTGTGTTTTTGAGTCCAGTAGGCTTAATTGAGTCTTTGCATTTTGGCTGAATATTTAGGCGATGGCTTCGCTCCTCGTGACTTGTGGCTCGAATATGCATGAGGTTGAATGGACTGAGAGTGGACAGCCTATTGTACTTGGCCAGTGACTATATATACCGAATGTTAATAAATCATTCATTCATCGCCAATTGAAGATAGAAGCGCCTCTGTCTCGTTGTAGGGTGCATCAATTATCGCGATAAGCAAGTGGTGCAGGACCTTTGCTGCATGGACGGGATGTCCCCTCGGTCTAGGGTAGGGAATACTAATATGAAGTGAAAAATTCCGAGTTGCTCAGCTCCTGCCTCTTGCTCGCCTTTGCCGCGTGATGCCGCACTCCCACGGGTCACCTCAATTGCGATCACCGTGCTCTGTCTGGGGACCTTTGCCGTCATCACTATCCTTGAGCCATATTTGCACCGTTATCACTGTCGTGTCACGAGCGGTGGCATTGCCTGAACGCGTCTCCCGCACCATACATGTCCAATCCGCAACGCAACCTCGGCCCAAGGCTCCAATAGGAACAATCATGACAGCCGATGAGTCCGACCTGCAAATACTGATGGAATCGTTTGCTGTTCAGAAGTCCGCCTATGTTCCGCGCGAGGAACCATGTCCTGGGCTCCCAGCCTTCGATGCCTCTGCATCCTCGGACAGACAGGAGGCCAATACTAGGGCTTAGATGCAGCCCGGCACTTGGCTCCCTCGATCGACACAAGCGGGGAACATCGTGCAACGGGCGGTGGGGTCGATGTCTTACTCCAGGCACGGCTTGGGCATTCGACCGGTGAGCTCTGAGGTGCGCAACAAGAAATATTGTCATGCAGGTGATGTACCATGTGTTGATGCCTTACGAATACGGAGAATTACTCCGTACTTTGGATGCAGTTCCACAGCGCTGTTTGATGACCACCTCGCTTGACCTTTCTCCCGAATAATTTATCCAGAGTCAGATGCCAATTATTCATCCCGGGCTTGCCGCAACTTGGACCCATGCCCGGAGGCTACCTATACAAAAGGAACGAGGTGACACCGCAGCAGCGCCGCCTGCATCGCCTCGAATCACTCTCTCAGCCTGCTCTCGCCATCAAGTTGTGTTTGCCCAAGATAGATCCCACCAATCTAGAGACCAACAAATTCAGGGCCGTCGAGGCGTCAAGGCTAAATGCAAACCACGAGGAAAGGCCCAGGAACAGGCTCACCCAAGATTCCAGAAGTTGCACAAGCTTCCAACCCCGCGCGGCAACATCAGCCTCCTCCGCCAATTCGGCCCGGCTCTGCTGTTTTCCCGTTAATTGCCGTGGGCCTTGCCGTTCTGGCTCGAAGTGCAGGACAAGCATTGGCCAAGCGCCCAATGATCTGCCCAGGGGAAATTATGGGCGCCTCCGCATCATCCCGCTATGGATGCGGGGATATCAGTCCGAGGCCTGGGCTCAAGTTCACATCCTCCGTTGTTGACGAGACTGACAGAGAGAGGGACGGGAACACGGAGACACAAGATCACCAGTGCTTTACAACGTTCCGCTGATTATGTTTGCTCAATGGATACAATATGGCATCCATTGGGCAACTTGCTTCTTGTCGGCATGCGTCAGCGCGGCCGAGGCTTGGCCATGGCGGCTTACCCCAAGACGTCTTCAAGCCGAGATGGAGACGGACGATGCCCGCCTAGTCCGCGATGGCGCCGTGTAGTCGACTTGAATCCTTCGCGCAGATCAAAATCTCGGGTCTATCGCGGTAATAGCACTCCCGATGACAATTCTTGTCCGATCGATGCGCGGCTGGCGACTCCCGGGGTCCCCTGGTCTCCTGCATCTACGTCCGACCCTGGTCGCTATCTTACAGTTGGTCTGAAGCACAGGGCGCGTGTAAACCTTATAAACCCGCGGACCTGTAGTTAGCCCTCGAGTTGATCTGGTGAAAGAACTTCCTCCCAGCACACACCCGCACTGCCAGACCTCCTTGCAGCATCATGAGATTTTGGAGCGGCCTCTTGTACGCCGGAGCCGCGTCGGCGGTGGCTCTGGTGAGTAGGGATGGCGATAACCTGGGCTCGTGCCCTGGGTACAAGGCGTCCAACGTGAAGACGACGGGCAGCGGCTTGACGGCGGATTTGAAGCTCGCAGGTGCACCATGCAATGCGTATGGCACGGACCTGACGGATCTCACGTTGACAGTCACGTACGAGACGAGTACGTATACCCATCTCGTCCATGTCGCTGGCAAGCTCCATCATGGCTACTTATATGCTAACTATTGTGCGCCTCCAGACGATCGCGTCCATGTCAAGATTCAGGACCAGGGCAACCAAGTCTACCAGGTCCCCGAGTCCGTCTTTGCGCGCCCCGGCGGCGAAAGCTCCGCCAAGGCCAACAAGCTCAAGTTTGACTACACGGAGTCGCCTTTCTCCTTCAAGATCAGCCGCGCCGACTCCCACGAGGTCCTCTTCGACACCTCGGCGGCGTCCCTCGTCTTTGAGTCGCAGTACCTGCGGCTGCGGACCAGCCTCCCCAATGACCCTTACCTGTACGGGCTGGGCGAGCACTCCGACCCTCTGCGGCTCAAGACCAACAACTACATCCGCACGATGTGGAACCAGGACAGCTACAGCCTGCCCCAGGACTCCAACCTGTACGGCACGCATCCCTTCTATCTCGAGCACCGACAGAGCGGCTCCCATGGCGTGTTCCTGCTCAACTCGAATGGCATGGACATTATGATCAACAAGACGCAAGACGGCAAGCAGTACCTCGAGTACAACACGCTCGGAGGCGTCTTTGACTTTTGGTTTGTCGCCGGTCCGAGCCCCATTGAAGTCGTCCAGCAGTACGGCAAGGTTGCGGGCACGCCGGCCATGCAGCCGTACTGGGGCCTGGGTTTCCACCAGTGCCGGTACGGCTACCGTGACGTCTACGAAGTCGCAGAGGTCGTCTACAACTACAGCAAGGCCGGGATCCCTCTGGAGACGATGTGGACCGACATTGACTACATGGACCGCCGCCGTGTCTTTACCCTGGACCCAGAGCGTTTTCCGCTGAGCAAGATGCGCGAGCTGGTATCGCACCTCCACCTCAACGACCAGCACTACATTGTCATGGTCGACCCGGCTGTGGCGTACCAAGACTACGCACCCCTGAACGAGGGCGTCAAGGACGACGTCTTCCTGCGTCGAGACAATGGCTCACTCTGGCTGGGCGTCGTGTGGCCGGGTGTGACCGTGTTCCCCGACTGGTTCTCCAAGAACATGGCAAAGTACTGGAACGGCCAGTTCCAGAGCTTCTTCAGCAAGGACAGCGGCGTCGACATTGATGCCTTGTGGATCGACATGAACGAGCCGAGCAACTTTCCCTGCGACTTCCCTTGCGACAACCCCTACGAGGCTGCCAGGGGGTTCCCGCCGCCAGGTCCTCCGGTCCGGCAGCCGCCTCGGCCCTTGCCCGGCTGGCCGTGCGACTTCCAACCGCCGGGGACGTGCAAGCGCTCGGAGCCGGAGGAGCGCGGCGCCGCACCGGCGATTGCATCGATGGCGACTTTCCCCCCGGATGCCAGCCTCGACAGCCTCGCCCTCACCGAGCGCCGCACAGCCGGCGACGAGAAGGGCCTGCCTGGCCGGGACCTCCTGTACCCCAAGTATGCCATCCACAACAAGGCGGCCTTCCAGGACTCGTGGAACGCCGACAAGGGCGGCATCTCAAACCACACCGTCAACACCGACGTCCACCACCAGAACGGCCTCGCCATGTACGACACGCACAACATGTACGGCTACATGATGTCCATGGCCTCGCGCAACGCCATGCTCTCGCGCCGTCCCACCGTGCGCCCCATGGTCATCACCCGCAGCACCTTTGCCGGCGCGGGCTCCAAGGTCGGCCACTGGCTCGGCGACAACCTGGCGACGTGGGACAAGTACCGCACCTCGATCCGCTCGATGCTGGCCTTTGCCGGGCTGTTCCAGTTCTCCATGGTGGGCTCCGACGTTTGCGGCTACGGCGGGGACACGACCGAGGAGCTCTGCGCGCGATGGGCCTCGCTGGGCGCCTTCTCGTTGTTTTACCGCAACCACAATGACGACCGATCCCGGAGCCAGGAGTTCTACCTCTGGGAGAGCGTCGCGAGCAGCGCGCGCAAGGCCATTGACATTCGCTACCGCCTCCTCGACTACATCTACACGGCCATGCACCGCGCCGGCGTCGACGGCACGCCCGCCGTCCATCCCGTCTTCTACCTGTACCCCGGGGACAAGGCCACCTGGGCGCTCGAGCTCGAGTACTTTTACGGCCCGGGCCTCCTCGTCGCGCCCGTCACCAGCCAGGGCGCCACCACCGTGCAGGTCTACCTTCCCGACGACATCTTCTACGACTGGTACTCGCACAAGCCCATCCGCGGCGAGGCCGCCGTGCACACGTTCGTCGACCAGGACACGACCACGATCCCGCTGCTCATCCGCGCCGGCGTCATCCTCCCTGCGCGCGCCAACTCGGCGTACACCATCGCCAAGCTCCGCAAGCAGGACTTTGAGCTGCTCATCCCCGTCGACGCGCACGGCGCGGCCAAGGGCGAGCTGTACCTCGACGACGGCGAATCCATCGACGTTGCCGGGCGCTACTCACTCATCACCTTTACGTACAAGAACGGCGTGCTGTCCTTTGACGGAGTCTTCGGCTACGGCGGCCCGGCGGTCATTTCCAAGATTACGCTCCTGGGCACCCAGGGCGAGCCGAGCCCGGGGGAGAGGGAGCACAAGACTGGCGGGAGCAAGAAGTATAGCAACACAAGTGACGTGCACGTGCTGCTCAACAAGGCGGGGACGGTCAAGGTGGGGTGATAATGCAGGTCGGAAGCAAACGGGTCTGGGCGCGAGTCGATGCGAGTCGTCAGGGGAGGAGATGGCCTAGATGATGATGTAGCATCGTAGCCAATACGGCAACACAATGACTGGATGAAAAGTAGCCTCGGCATTCGTAGTTGATGTCAGTCAGTCTATTGCAGATACCCATCTAGCCGTGACATAGTCATGCTATCATTACGATTCTATCATGTTCCAACTCCCGTTTGCAAACCACGTGCCGGCCTTTGTATAATCCAACGCCATCCCATCACTCATGTACGCAAATCTAAAATACTCGGACAGGTTCAAGCCCGCAGGCCGCACCCACGTAAAGTTGCGCGCCGCCTCGGCCGTAAAAAACCGGCGGTAGCGCTCCACGTCGTTGACCAGGACGCTGATGCCGTCGACGCCCGCAGCCCCGGCCAGGGAGAAGGATATGGTGGAAGACCCGTCGGCCGCCGGCGAGATGAGCGGCGGCTCGACGGTGGGCATCAGGGAGCCTAGAGAGCCGTCGTCGCGGAGGGCGTCGGGGGTTTGCAGGATGGAGTCGAAGCCCCAGCGCGCGATGCCGTTGACGAACAGCCCGAGGAGCAGGCCCTGGTACAGCAGCGACGAGCGCGTCTGCATGCCCGTGCCTGGAAGCAGGAGCAGCGCGAGGACGTAGTGGTGCAGACGAAAGTCGAGGCCCGGGACCACGAGGCAAAGCGCGATGCCGCCGAGGAACAGCCCGTAGAGCGCCAGATAACGCAGCAGACGGCCTTCCAGCCACAGGCCGCGGACCTGCTGCGCCATGATGAAGCACAGAACGAGCAGGATGGCGGCGAGCGCTACTTTCGCGCCGGGCTGCTGCTCGAGGTCGTGCGCCGTGAGCCGCTGAATCGGGATCCAGTCAAACGTGTAATTCGACAGCGCGCCGAACCAGAACCCCCCCAGCCACAGCACCGTCTTCTCGAGCTGCGCCTCCAACGCGCGCAGCGCCTTGACGACGCACGTGCGGTACAGGGCGACGGCGCAGAACGCCGCGGGGAGGAAGCGCCCCACGAAGCTGGAGACGTGGTCGGGCAGGACGGAGGTGTTATGGAAGGACGCGTCGGGCGGGTCGGAGACGAGGCTGACGTGCGCGAAGATGGCGGCGAAGACGACGAAGAATTGCAGGCGAGGCGACGTGGTGAAGGCGGAGAAGAGGGCCGTGAAGAGCAGCGAGATGCAGAGCAGCGGGATGCGCGGATCCGGGCTGCAGCGGATGCCCGGGTCGGCGGACACGGTAAAGGCCAGCGGAAAGTAGGAATCGACGCCTATCGACTCGATGCCGTTGCTCGTCGAGCTCGCAAACGACTCCCGCTGCCCGACCCTCTCCAGCCGGCCGCAGCCTCCCGCCCCGTCGTCCACAAGGCCAGCATGGATCGCCGCGCCGCATATATACGAGTCCCCGCGGTAGTGACCGTCCCCTCCGACGACCAGCGGGCGGTAGCTGACCTCGACGGGGCCGACGGGCCGCGGGTTCAGGACCTGCACGGAGGCGCAGCTCGCGGGGCAGCGGAAGGCGAGGGAGGCGTTGGCGCGAAAGGGCTGGCAGTCGAGGCCGTCGAGGCCGCAGCCGTTCTTGCGGCTCCAGAGCGCGTCGACGCAGTCGAGGTTGACGACGGGCGCGCCCGTGCGGCGGTCCGTGAGCGCGAGGGTGCCGGCGCGCAGAGGGAGGTAGAAAGCGGTGGCCCAGACGAGGAGGAACGCGGCGAGGAGCGCGAGCTTGCGCGGGGGGGTCGGGGCGTGCCGGTCGAGGAGAGCGATGGGGGATCGCTGGATCGAGGGGAGGAGAGGCTTGATGGCATGGATGCGAGGAGGGTCGGGGCCTGAGAGCCACTCGCTGAGCCCCCAGCGTCGTCGCGGCAGTAGGCGAAGCTGCTTCGGGATGTCGTCATCCTCTTGGTAGTCGAACTGCTCCGATGGGAGCAGCTGTGCTTCCTCGTCGGCTCCGCTGCGGCGCTCGTCGTCCCGGTATGGCTCGGGCTGGCCATCGGGGACCATTGGAGCCCGAACGCACACTCTGGCGCGCGCTGTCTTGTCTGCGCCGGATGTCAGAGTCAGCAAGGACCGCGCAGCAAGACGCCAACGCACGTGGCGCCTACGGTAGCCTCAGCATGTCGAGCAAGGGACACCCAGGGCGGAAGACTCGGCCGCACAAATTGACGCAAGAAAGCAAAGCGCGCCCGATCGACCGTGGCCGCGTTCGCGAGGTTGTGCGCTTGGGGCTTGGATGACTAAGACACCGAATTGCACAACGTAGTAATACCTGAAGCCAACGATTCAAGACTCAGAACAGCGGCTTTTCAGCAATGATTGCAAGGCGGCTCATGGTGCTTTCGGCAGCGCGGCCTGGGAGCCAAAGTGGTCCGGTGGTGGCTATGCCCTGAAGCAGGCTCGCCACCGACAGTCCGCGACGACGGACCCTCGGAGAGACCCATCCAGGGAGCCTTTACCTGACTCAGACATCTGTGTCGCACCGGGTTCCCGCTATTACGGATTACTGGAAACGGAGACGCGACTCGCGGACGATCAATGCCCTCAGCGGAGGCGGGTTACACAAAATACCCAGCCTCAGCGACGGAGAGACACGCCACGGTGCCTCGCTTCCCGGCGTGACTGGATCAAGTCACCAACAATAGTGCTCCTGCAGTCTTTGGGCCGGCGGTACGCCACCGTCCACACCGTGAGGTTATAGCGTAACGAGTGTCGCCTTTTAGTCTGTGCTTCGTACAGAAGCGACATACGAGTATTACAAGTAATATCGGAACGAAGGTTGAGCACAAACGACACGGCTCCACCCACCCCCGTAGGGGCCCCCTGCCACCGGCCGACGGTACGGCCAATCGCGGGCCCCGTGTGTATTGAAAAGTATTAGGCCATTTCCACTTTGGGATATATCCTAATCTAGGCTACTGACGCCGACGGCCCGACGGGCAGCTGCGAAGGCAGCCTGTGTGTGGAATCGAGGGACGTTGGAAGACTGTGCGTGTGTGTGTGTTGTCGGAAGAAGGTTGCGAGGCGGCGGCGGCAGAATTCGAAGCTTGCGGGGCAGCCGGTCCGGCACGGCAGCTGCCTTCTTGGGCTCTTAGCTTGCGGCATTTTCGTTAAATCTAGATGCCCTTTTGCAAGCCCCTTTAACGAAGACTCTAGCTTTTTCATTACTAGTACTGAGACTCTTCGAGTAGAGCTCGTCAACCCCCCAAAAACGACGGTGGACTTAACCTTCGTACATGTCTTAGACACAGCACGTCGCTTACGAGTGGTAAGATAATGCATGGCGGTTCATTCCGTGGGACATGCAATTCCGTCATGGCAAATCTCGTCAGTGAACGTACGTGGCAGAGACACGCCGATCCGGTGGCTGTGGCGCTGCTGAACTGAGACCCATTTCCCCCCAGCTCTGGCTAAGACAATGGCCGAACCACGCTCAATGTCGCTCCAATTGGCCTTGCCAGCATGTCGCCCAAGAACAAGGTGGGAGACAAGGGACACGATTCCAGGAAAGGAGCATCCCTCCACACTTGACAGATAACCGCGGAGACAGTGCCGTCTGCGAACCCACTTCATGTTACTTTCCACCTACAGGTACGCTAATCTAACCCTCCTAACTAACGAGACTGAACCCCTAATAGTCGGCGCGTTGCATCCCACACCAATCCCATGGCCGAGTCTTTGCTTCAACGATCGTCGGGACAATACTCCCGCAGTATTCCACCCCTGGCGGCAGGTTCTCCACCGAGAGCCAATCCGTAGTCCCGAAATAGTCCTTCAGAATCTGCCTCTTGATGGGCTTCCCCGAAACAGTACGCGGCAGCTCTTCCTCATCCTTTGCGATCCGAAGAACAATCGGCCACATGAAGGGCGCCAAGCTGCCCTGAAGATCGGACCGAATCCGAGACAGCGTTATCTGCTCCGGGGGAGTGGCGTCGCTTCTTCGAAGCCGAACAACAGCTCCGCACAACTCTCTGGCCTCTTTATGCGGCACTCCAATGACGCACGCGTCAGAGACGTACGGGAGGTCCATCAGGCTGCTTTCCACCGTAAGCGTCGAGATTCGGAAGTACCGAAACAATACATCTGCATATCGGTCAGTTTCGCCATGGAGCAATATCGGAATAACCCACAGTCTGTGGTCGCCCGGCCGGCGAACACGTATTCGCCATCTTTGAGTTCCGCCAGATCCCCAGTCTTGAAATATCCGTCTTCATCAAACGCGGCCTGGGTCAACTTCTCATCATCAAGGTAGCTATTAGGGATTCACGTATTAGACCGTTTCCCTGCAAAACCTTTGAGCCAGTGACATGCGTACCCTATCATCATTTTTGGGCTCTTGATACGGATCTCGCCGTGAGTTCCTTCTGACAATTTGACCTTGACGCCAGGCAACGGGATCCCAATCGAGCCCTTCACTCGCGGTTAGAATATGCGAGAAGGCTGGATGTTTTGAACCAAAACGTACCTCGATCTGCGACATTCCCTCTATCACTGAGCACCCCATCTCCGTTCCGCCGTAGGCATTCTCGAATGGTAAACCCGTCAAGTCGGTCCAGAACTGCAGTGTGGACCGATCAAGTGTTCCAGCGACACTTCTGAGCTTGGACAAGCCACTAAAATGCCTGGCGTATTTCGCTCGGTCCTGTTCCGATAACTGTCCGGTTTGGCCGGTCATCGACTCTCTCATCTTCCGCAGCAGCGTCGGTGTGAATGCGCAATGCGTGATCCGATGGTCCCGGAAAGCTGTCAGCACAGACTCTGCATTCGCTGCCTCTCCAAGGGTGTAAAGCCTCTTCCCAGTTAGCACAGAATTGAGCAGCGTATTAGTACCGCCGATCCAAAGGGCAGGACGGTAATTAACGGCAGCGCTGCCAGGCTCCGCGATGCCCGAGGCCGCAAGGCACCGTCTGGGAAGGACTACACCCTTGGGGCGTCCGGTGGTGCCTGACGTGAACATCACTAGGCCTGGCCCGTCTGGGTCCATTTGAAGACCGTCGTCAATCCCGATGTTGACGATGCCCCGGGGCGTTGCATCGGACGCAATAGGGACTGACGCAAAATATTCTGAGCACCCGTCCTCAAGGACAGCGGCGCGAATCTTTGCAGCCTTCTCCGTGCGGTCCTTTCCGGCAAGCATGCAAGTCGATTTCGCCTTTGAAAGAAGGAACAGGGCTTCTTCAGGGAGAATTCCGGATGCTAATAGACCGTGGTTAGACTTGTAATCCACGCTCACCGCAAGGAGATACTCACGCAATGGCATGCACACGCCACCCGTGGCTCGGATGGCAAAGAAAGCGACGAGGAACTCGTAACCACTCCGTGAGAGAATGCCAACATTCTGGCTATTCTCGCGCAAGACGCCTCGCTCGTCAAATGCCGATGGCGGTAGCCTTGCGCGGAGAAGTTCGCGCGTCTGCAAGATATCTCTAAGCAGTTCTGGGTACGTCTTCTCGAAGCCGTCAACATCGTGAATGATCGTTTCTGTACCGGAAACCTGCCGAGCCGCAAGAAGCAAGCTGACAAGGATCGGGTCGTCCGGGAACTTGGGCGCTGGGTCTACCGCCATAGCTAAGTTTGTCTGCCTGAGAACCGTGTTCGTGAGAATTTACAAGAGTGATGAAGACTGCGATCTCATCATCATATTGTTGAGTGGGAGGCCCCGTGTTTTAGATGCCTGGCTCTCATTGAGAGGTCCTTTTGGTTTTTCTTTTTCTGCAGCGTCTAACGCAAGCACCGTAGTCTCTCACAATTTTAAGCATAGTAATACGATAAGAACGCAACCAGCCCAACAGAAATTATCTCAGGAACATACGTAGGAACATACGTAATTAGCTGAGCCACGTCATATTCAGCCTAGTCAGATACGGCAGCAATCGACTGTCGATCTGGCTGCTCCAATAGCAGCCCTTACGGTGGCTGAGACTGAGGCGTCTCTTTTGCCAGGGGCTTAAACGCGGGTTCCAGGAATGGCATCAATGTCGGCGCATCGGCGGCAGATCGGACAGTCGCCGTATCCACGTCTCAGTTCTCGGCCAAATAGCGCCTGTAGTGTGTCTGAGACACGAGAAGCTACTGGTTGGACGAAACTCGTGAGCGCCCTGGGTTACGTACACCTTATCGTGTTGTACTTGATTCCACATGGCGGCTCGGGTAAAACCGTCGAGATAGAGCATCAGTCGTTGTCTCACCCAATTCTTCTGCGGCCACGTCATGGGCAACAGGAAGGTTTAGATAAGGGCATCAGTCGTTGTTCAACAAAATTCTTCCGCGGCCACGTCATAGGCAACAGGCACGGTTTACATGGCCTATATAATAGCATGACATCTCCATCGCCTTCCAACCATACAAGACAAGGGAATAAACAACGTGCCGGATAGGGACGGGCCAACCATCTCGCTAAATCTGGACACAAACCTACTCTCAGAAAACGGCCAGGCAACCGCATGCTCATCGGCCCCCCGGATAACGCATTGAGGATCACAGGCCTCTGCACTCTGCCCTTCCGAAGAAGAAACCGCGGCATATAGCGCAAACTGCCAGAAGTTGCGCGACATGGGCGACCCAAGTGTTCTACTCCACATCGCCCCTGGTGAAGCAGCAACGGACGATGTCTCGCGTTGCGGCGAACACGGGCAGCAGACACGTCTGGCGCCCTTTCGGGTCGGGGCCGTCCATTATCTCAACGCCGCTCCACTCACGCGCGGCCTCGAGGACGAAATCTTGTTCGCCAAGCCCTCGGGACTCGCCAAGATGCTGCGGAACAATGAGCTCGACGCCGCACTCGTCAGCGTCGCCGAAGTTCTCTTCAAGGATCACTACGACATCCTGGACGGCACGGCCATTGGATCTCTCGGGGAGGTGAAGAGCGTCATCCTAGCGCATCGCAAACCAATCGAAGAAGTACGCGAGGTCTATTGCGACACTGCCTCGCTCACCAGCGTGAACCTCCTGCGCGTGATCCTGGCCGAGCGTGGGCTGAAGCCCGAGTTCAAACCGCTCTCCAGCTATGACTTCGACGCCTTGCCGGATTATGCGCTCTTGATTGGCGACCCGGCGTTGGACTTCGTCTTCAGCGATCACGACCATGAGATTCTTGACTTGGGCTCGGCATGGTCTGAGATGACGGGGCTGCCGTTTGTGTACGCTGTCTGGGTCCTGCGACGGGGAGTAGAGACGATGGCTTTGCGTCGCCAGTTGACCGCGGCGCGGCAGCTCGGCATGGACACCTTGGACCACATCATCCGCAATCGCACCGAATACTCGGAGGATTTCCGCAAAGAGTATTTCGGCCGGCACATCCACTACTACCTTGGCGCGGACCAAAAAAAGGGCATCGCCAAGTTCATTGAGTTGTTGCGCAAACATACTGCCGCTCCCGTGTACGACCCCAGGTTTGTTCTTTGACGGTAGATGGTTTGATGGTCCGGGTTGGAATGGCTTTATCTATGGCATCTTTTTGTGGGTTGTCGTCGATGTCCTCAACAAGGGGTTCAGATGCGGCCGCATCTTTGCCGTCAGAAGGCTTCGAGTGATGCGGTCGGGAGTCGCGAGTCGGGACTTGTGCGGCGAGGGTCGACGAATCGGCATTAGCGCCAGATCATCGAACCGGGAGCCGCTACTATAATGAGTAGCGTGGGTCTTTAGCCAGATTGTGCCACATACTGTATTGGCTGTTGATGTTGTTGTAGACACGGAACGCCGATAGCAGACCGCCGAGACTTTGCAGCTGAGTGAGTTGACCAGCTTACAACACGCAGAGTCAATACCGCTTAGACAGTCTCATCAGCCAAGGCGGCATGATGGGGATTGTGTATGAAGATCCCTCAATGATAAAGGTACCACAGCACGCTGCCAATCCACACGGCCCCCATCTTGGCTCACATTTTCTGACCGAACGCAACGTCGTCAGATCTTTCCAGCGTCACTTGTAGTTTACTGGCCTTAAGCGACCGCAATACTCATGCTTGACGGGGTCAGAACGTGCCACCGATGCGGCAAGAAGGGAGCCCCGCTGAGGCGCTGCGCCAAATGTTTGTCTTTCTGGTACTGCGGCAGGGCAAGGCCGCCGTTGGAGAACTTGGCGTCTTGACGTAGATGCTAGCATGGATGCGATAAGGCGTGTCAGGTGGCGGGCTAGCAGAGGAGGAGTTCTGCTGCGGGTTGATCGCGATGGGCAGTTGACGTTTTTCAGTTGAGGTCCGAGAGCGGCACCTGGCCCAGATCGCTTACTCTCGCGAGACCGAAAGAGGCTGACGTGCTCTGAATAAACTTGAGCCTTACTACAAGTAGCAGTAGCGCTCTCGTCGTTGAAATAGTTTGGCGCAGTCAGCGAAGGGCTTGCGGGCGGCATTGTATGGACAAGAAGCCATCCTCAAACGAAACTTTCGGAATCCTCGAGCAGACCCAGAATAGGGCTGCTTCATCTCAGTTGCCGGCAGCCCGTCGCCACAATCTTAGCTGCTCCTGCCAGACCTAGTCTCGCCTGGGCCCAACGTCTCGGGGCCGAATAGAATGGCTAGCAAGGCAGGCTTCAAACTCCGTGCTGTCATTCCGGTCGTAGCTACATCTCAAAGACCCTATATGTCATCCCAAAGTAACACAACCTCCCTCAGATTCACCAAAGACAAAAGATCCCAACCTCCCCTTTTTCGCCTTCTGACGACCCTCAAAAACTCCAGGCTTCATGACCCCCCAGGCTCCAATCGTGCTCATCCAACAAACCAGAACAAGAAAGAGACACATCATAACTCAGACAGCCTGCCCCTGACCTTTTTTCGCAGTTCCATTGCCCTCTTTTCGGCATGCCACAGCCAGTCCGCCAATGAGCCACAAACGCCGTGTCAAAAGCAACAAAAGCCTCCATCCCCTGTATCCTCTTTTCGCGAAGAGCCAGGCGTCCGAGTTGAAAAGCGAAAATGCATCGTGTCGTGAACAGTCGTTCATTCGTGCCTTCCCGTGCAGAGAGAAGGAGTCGCGTCGTAATATGTAATAACCGAAAGCAAGGAAAATAACCTCGAGTAAGAAATGGCGAGGAGGCGCTGCGGGAGAAGCAAGGCGATAGCCATGCCCCGTTGCTCCAACGACGGCATCAATCACGCAGCCGACGACTGACCCTCGCCCCCGTCGTCATCTCCCGGCTTCACGTCCACCATGGACGTGTCCTCCAACTGAGAAGAGTCAGCAAGCGACATGAGCATCGAAGAGTCCCTTCGCTCCAGCATCGGGCCACCATTGCCCCCTGATCCACCAACCACGCCATTGGTGGCACACAGGCGATACTCTCCATCGCCCTTGGACTCGATGATTCCTTCGTCAAGTGCCCATTGCGCGAGCAAAGGGTCCACGCCAAGGCTTGAGGCCTCGCCCTTCTCCATGTGCCGGCCTACATGCTCCGTCCACTCATCCCAGGACCCCGGTCCTTCAAACGCATGGTGGCAGCCGGGCTTGGGACAGGCCGACGTTTGCGGAGGCTGCCGGCGCGTGACCAGACAGGTCTGCTGCATGTTCTTGACGTGGTCCTCCCATTCCGCCAGAAGCTTGGTCTCGCCCTTGGACATTGCCCTCTTGACCTGAAACGGGGCATGCATGCGGCGAAGATGCTGCGTGAATAGATCTTTACGGTTAAACTCGTTGCCTTTGCCCTCGACCGCGCTCTGCGGGCACTGAGAGCATCTGTAGTACTGCAGGCAAAGGTGCTGCGAGGCAATGTGCCGCTTCCATTCGTTCTTGGACCCAAACGTGCTGGTGCAGCCCGCAAACGAAAAGGCGCAGGGAAACGGCCGCGTGTGGGCAGCAGCGATGTGCTTGCGCAACGAGGACAAGTCCTTGAAGGGTGCGTGGCTGCAGTGATTACAGCGAGTCTCCTGCTTGGGCAGAGCGCGACGAGGTGCTTTGACACGCGCGTTTGGAGTCAGCTTGAGCTCTGCTGCCAAGGTCGGGTCGTCTGCATCCACAAGTGCCACGTCGTGAGAAGCAGGCCGAGCGCTGGGCACGGCGTTGGGCAAGCTCGTACGGGGTCGCTGTGCGGCCAGGACAGTCTCGTCGCTCCGATGCCGCACATGGCTCAGAGCCTTTAGCTGCTCTGCGGCCTCTTGCATCTCAGCAGAGTCCTCGACCTCGTCTTTGGGCTTGGTTGGTCCCGCGCCGGAGCCGACGGTTGCGAGCGGCCCTCTGGATGGGCTGCCCTGGGGAACGAGATCCGGTCTGTCGCCATGTAGCGACCTATCCCGCGATGCAGACGAGTGGTACGGATGCTCATGGCCGTCGGGATCCCTACGCGCACGAGCAGGGGTCCCGGCGGCCAGCTCTCTCGCCTCCAAAAGGATCCGGCCGTGCTCGACTTGCTGTGAGTACGGCCTGACTCCTGCGGGGCCAACTAGCCTCTCATAGAGGTGAATCATGTTGTGGGAGCTGATGTACCCCAGAAAACAACAGACCTTGTCGTGCTGGACAATGTTCCATATGGAATGGGGCATGGATATCAGGAGCATGGTCGGAGGCCCCAAGAACATGCCTTCGACGGCAATCTTGGTACCGAGGGGAGGGGTGTTCTGGAGCCACTGGTTGTAGAACGACATGTCTGGGCTCGCATCGCCGACGAATGTAGTGCAGACGAGAATCCGAGCCTCGTCGAACCTCAGATCAGCGACCGAGTCCGGGTCGATGAGCTGGTCCTCCCGGCCGCGTGCCGCATGGCCATCGGCCAAGTCAACACCGTTCTGGGAGGTCGCCGTGGGGGGGGGGCGCGAGGACAACGGGGCCAACGTCAGGTTCTGGCCCTTTCCAGGGGTGAGTGTGAAGAAGAGCGGCAATTGGCTCTGGGGTGGAGGGTTCGAGGCCCCGTTGGTAACGCGGACAGGTGCTTGAGCCAGCTGCTGCTGTCTCTGGGACAGCACTTCCTCGTAGAGTCTCTGGACGCTAAAGGGCCTGCCATTGCCGAGCTTGCGGAGGGCCTCGGCCAGGTTCGACGTGAAGGAGCGGGTCGAATCGTCTCGCAGATTGTGTTCCGGGGAGCAAGCGGCGATGGCCTGCTTCATGCCGTGGCTGCCAGCGGTGGCAGGGTCGGGGATGGCGCACGTATCCAGCAGCAGCAGAATGTCAGACTGGGCATCCTCGAACAGGCAACGGACGCCGTCCCACTTGAGCTTGGCCGTGTCGTCACGGGCGTTGCTGAGGACAAACAAGTGGTCAGCAAACAGCGCGTACGACAGAGCACCACGCCATTGAGAACTCACCATGCCCAGTACAGCTGCCCATCGGAGCCAGCGTAGCCATGGCCAGCGTAGTATATGACGAGGAGGTGATTGGGCCGGGCGTGCTCGAGAAAGGACGCCATCTGAACGCCGAGCTTGATGCTGGGGTTGGGGACGGTGGGGATCTGCCATCGCTGCGTGCCAAAGTTGTACTGCTTCTGGAAGACCTGCTCGAGAGCGACAAGGTCGTCGTCGACGGAGTGGTCCTCCTGCCAGCTCAGCAGCAGGACGGAGACGTCCCCATAGGGTGGCCGTTCGGTCTGGCGCTGGATGAGCATGGCGGCATCCTGGAGGTGGCGGGCAAAGGACTCGAAGTCATGGCGCTCGGCGACGGGTGGCGCATCGTGGACGGGGTAGGGCTGCTGCGGCGGTGGTTGCTGCTGCGGCGTCTGCGGCGTCTGCGGCGCCTGCTGCGCCTGCTGCGCCTGCTGCGCCTGCTGCGTCTGCTGCGCCTGCTGCTGTGACTGCAGAGAGTGGTGTGAGTAAGGTCAGGCGCTCTAGGCAAGAGAGAAGGCTGAGGATTGGAAGGAGGCTGACCGTTTCGTGGGGATAGTGGCTGGGCTGCGGTTTGGGGGCCTTGGAAGCGTTGACTTTTGGAGCCAACTTCCGCTTCTTGCTGGACGGCTCCATGGACGAGCAAGCGCTGGAGGGGACAGCGAGGAGACCAGACAGCAGCCAGACGCGGGCGAGGAGCTGGGCAGGGCAGCGCGGGAGGCGAATTGACGAGGGCCGCGGACAGGAATTGGGCTGCGGGTGTTTTTTTACGGGCGGAGAAGAGGGACTCGGGATGAGGTGGTGAGGAGCTGGACGCAGCCAACGCCTGTGCTCGGGACAGCCCAGGGCCGTTGGACTCAGGCGAGGGAAATGAGGCTGGCACCGCTTCATTAGCTGCTTCAGCGCAGGAATTGGAGGGGGTCGTCGAGGCTAATAGGCGAGGCTGCCAGAGCACCCGCCCGCTGGGACAGCGAAACGGCGGGCAGAGGTGCGCTGTAGGCGGCGCCGACGCCAGGGCGTGGGGAAGTTGGCCCGCCGCGATTGGCTGGTAGCCGAGGCCAGCGCAGTGGCACAGCGGGCGTTGCACTGGACCTCACCCGAGGTACGAGTACTTCGTGCTAGGTACCTTATGTAAGGTAGGTACCTAAATGCAGCCTGGTGGGGGCATCCGGTCAGAGCCTGGACTTGTCCCGATGGATCTGCTATGTGTTCTTGCTGAGAGCGATGTAGATGGTGATGGAGACGGCAAGATGTTGGCTAAAACAGGCAGCAAAAAGCATGTTGCTTCTGATGCGCGGTAGACAGACAACCAGCGCTGCTGCACGCAATCAATGCCCGAGAGTCCATGGTCCGTACCTGCCTAGGTAGGTAAGGTAGGTAGGTAGGTAGGTAGGTACGGACACCGGTTTCTCCAAGAACAGGGCTGAGCAGGTACGAGCAGACCGTACGGTCGTACGGAGTACCTGTAGTCCGTAGCCTAATCCGCAGTGCTGGGGCTGAAACCCCAGGGCAGGACCTTTCTTTGCCTGCTCCAACGCCATCCAAATGAGCTGCCCCCGCACACGCTCGCACCTCGTGGCTGCTGCCCTTGGCGATGCCCCAGGCAAAGGCCCCGTCCTCGTGTGTGCCCTCGCGCGCCCTCCCAAGCCAAGACACACAAGACACCAGCATCAGGTCGCCACTGCCGCAAGCCCATCGACTCGACTGCAGCACCTCACGGACCACAGCGCCCAGCCATGCGAAGACGCAGCGGCCAGCGACTGGTGCCACGCCATCGTGCTTGGATATCTCGATTATTACCGGGCGGCCGGCCCCATTGATACGGCTGCCAGGACTGGCGTCTGATTGGGCCGCAGTCCCTGTTTCTCGCTGTGCGGCGGCACGGCGGCCGCGCACGCATCGGCCATCTGTTTTAAGGGCCTTGCGTTTTAATTGGCCAGCATCTTGCCGACCGCCGGGAGTTCGACGTGGAGGACGAGGCGCGAGACGAGCGGTGAGGGACAACTTGGCAGCCGCCCTGCGCGGCGAGAAGGGATCCGTCGGTCATGCGACTGGGGCTGAGACTGCTGCTGAGGCCGCCTGCCTATTTTATAGCTGCATCGTGGACGGTGCACGACGATCTTGCGTCCTGCGGTTGGCCTGCTCTGCTGCCCAACGGTAATACGCCCAATCATGATGCCGCCGATTCGAGAGGGACGAGTTGCGGCATGCGGCGGGGAATGTCGAGCCTCTGGCAAGCCTTCATCTGTCAATGACGCTCCCGGGCCCTCCCAAACGTTTTGCTTCCTAGGTATCCTCGGAGCACAGCGTTCTCACCGTTGCTGCTGCCTACCCTGCAGCGCCTCACTTACACGAAGCAACGGATGGCCCCCTGCCTTTCCTGAGGGATGCTGCCTTTGCGAACCCGGCTTACCAATCGACAGCCGAGGCTCCTAGGGAAGCCGCGATGCCTACACTATTACCCTCGCCTTGCTTCTCATCCGCCGGTTTCCTGCTGTCAATGCCACAGGCAAGGTCGCGCTGCCAGTACAGACTACGGACTACGTAATACCTGACGATGAAACCAGCACAGCCACAGCGGCCAAGACCGTAACATGTGCGTGGCGGGGTTGTCGCGAGCCACTCAAACGAGCTCCACATTCCACAAGAGCCCGAGCATCCAATCATGCGGATCCCGAGGGTTGATCACTCCGTCACAGCCTTGCCTCTTCTTCCCAGCGCAAAAGTGTCACAGGGAACGTGCTGACTCAGAAAGCGATGGCTCAAGTGAGAATCTGCACTGCTGCAGGCACTGCAAGCAGCAGCTTTGTCCAGGTGAGGCCCTCTCGTGATGCCCGCTTAGTTACTCGCAGGCCAAGAAGCCCTCGACGGGGCTCGAGCATCTCCACTGTTTGTCCTTGGCAGTAATGCCGAAGAGGAGTACGATAGTACTTTGTACGGAGTACGGATACTATTAAAGGTCGCCCGCCTTTTCGGCCCAGCCTGCGCCACCCATTTTTAGTGTAACGTGTGGTAGGTCAGAGCCTCGCTCCAATGCAGAGACATCCGACTGAATCAAATCGTCACATCGCCGCCGGGCGCTCTGCCGGCAACGGCAGGGCTCAAATGGCTCAAAAACGCATTTCTGAGGCTTCCTTACAATGTGATAACATTCCGGCGCCTTGTTGTCCCGCCCCTTGCCCCCCTGTGTGCCCTGTGCCGCCGTGATGCCGGCCGTGATACCTACGAACGCTGTGAGGCCGGCGTGGCCGGGGTGACTTCAACGGTTTGTGATGCCATTCGTGATGCCGTTGATCCACGGGCGCCGGCGCGGCCGCCTTGTGATGCCCTCACGCCGCCCCGTTGTCTCTTGTGACCCCGTGCTGGCCGTGGGGCCTGTGATGATGCCGCTGCGCGGGCGGGGCGACCTTGGCAAATAGTGTTATAGTATTGCTTCTCATGCCAAAAGCAGGCGAATGTTCAACGACGGGGTTCTTTGCTTCCCCCAGCGGGATCTTCTGTAGCTCTGTGACAGCCCTTTAGCGAGAGCATTCATGACAAGCGTCACGCTCTTCCGCTGTATTCTCCCCCATTGCATCTCCAACAAGCAATTTGTCCCAAGGCCTCCTTGCCACACGCGGCCAAGCCAGAGACGTGCAGGCACAGCCCCGGCTCACGTGCAGTACGATACGACTAGACGTGGAACCGCCTCACGAACGCCTGCGGATGACGGTTGCCTGCCAGATTACGAGGCGGCTGGGCAATCGGTGTCCAGAACCAGAGTCAATGTCGTTGTTGATGCCATCGATACCTCGGTCGCACTGACATCAGCATCGCATCGTGAGTGACCACGGCCGATCGGCACTGCCGGGCTTCTTCAGCGCACTGCGCGTCACGGAAGGTCAACTGAGGGAGCCGCCACTAACCACGGGCTTCCCGGCCCTGTAAGCGGGTGGCGCCCCAGCGCGTAGGTGCCCGCGCGCCCCGGACTTGACGGGACCCCGCCGCAAGGGGAAGGCGGGTCGTTGCGTCACCCGGCGGAGGCAAAGCCAGGTTCGCATCCGGACTCGCCACCCAGCCTTGCCTAAACCACACCTTGCTCTGCTCACCTTGCCCTTCTCTACCATCGCAGCCTGCGCGCCATTCCAGCCCGATCCCCATCGCTCGCACATCGTCGCTCGCACATCGTCGCTCGCACATCGTCGCTCGCACATCACCAGTCGACTGCGTCGCCATGGACTCTTACGGTGTCCGCAGAAAGGACACCACCAAGGGGCCGCCCCTGCGCGTCCTCTCGCTGGGTGAGCATCGCCGTCGCCGTGCTCGACTCCCTCCCGCTGACGCGTGCTAGATGGCGGCGGCGTCCGCGGCTACTCGATGCTCATCATCATCCAGGAGCTGATGCACCGGACCTTTGTCGAGACCGAAGGCCGCGCCCCCCGCCGCCACGAGATCCCCAAGCCGTGCGACCACTTCGACCTCATCGTCGGCACCGGCACCGGCGGCCTGATCGCCATCATGCTGGGCCGCCTGCGCCTAGACCTCGAGACGTGCAAGGAGCTGTACGTGCGCCTGACGCGCATGGTCTTCGAGACGGACAAGACCATTGCCGGCATCCCGTATCGGTCGACGCTGTTCAAGGCCAGCAGGCTCGAGGACGCCATCCGGCAGTGCGTGCGGGAACACACAGTCTTTGAGAAGGAGGGCAACGACGGCGGGGACGAGCCTGAGCTCACGAGTCCTCTGAACGCGGCGCAGCACTCGAGCGCGTACTCGGGCGCGCACTTGAGCGCGCATCCCAGGCGGCATTCGAGCAACGCCAGCACCGTGAGCTTCAGCGCGCGCAGCCCCTCGGCCCAGATGGCGGCCCGACCCGTTTTCAACTCGGGGTACGGAAACCCCAACGCTAGGTTATACGACGCGCGAGAGAACAGGACCAAGACGTAAGTCGACGCCTCGTGAGGCGGCTGAGCTCTGGCTAACCGCGAACTTTTGAACAGAGCCGTGACGGCAGTTTACAAAGGATCTCCCCGAGGCGCTCCGCCTGCGATGCTGCGATCGTACGACTCCCGACATGAGCCGCCTCCCGAGTTTGACTGCAAGATCTGGCAGGCCGGACGGGCGACGTGCGCCATTGGCCTCGCCTTCAAGCCCATGCAAATCGGTCAGTCGTGGTTTCACGACGACGGCGTCGGGACCTTCAACCCGGCTCCCGAGGCGCTGGACGAGGCCGTGGTCAACGAGTGGCCTGGACGAGAGGTTGGCGTCTTTGTCAGTGTCGGCACCGGACGGCGGCCCCGAGGAAGCGACGCCAACCAACAGATGTGGTACGAGGGCTTCCTGGGCGAATTTGCGGACGCGCGAAGGAGGCTGATTGCCAAGATCGAGGGATGCGAGGTCATCCACGAGTCCATGCTGAGGGACCACCTCTCCAAGAGGGGCGTCAACGCGGAAAACTACTACCGGCTAAACGTCGAGATTGGGGTGGGCGAGTTTGGCATGAACGAGTGGCACCGGCTCGGGGACATCAGCACGGGGACGCGACGGTACATGGCGCGCGAGGAGGAGCAGAAGATGATCCAGGGCATCTCGACCAAGCTGGCAAAGATTACCAAGGCCAAGATGCGCTGGGAGCGGGCGGCGAAGGGCATCCCGGAGCTGGTCAAATCGACGTCGTCGACCAACTTCGAGTCGCCCCTGGCGGTGGAGTTGCCGGGAGACACGCCGACGTCGTTTCCGCCGGCCCTGAATAGCCCGACGAGCCGCTCGTCGTTTGAGTCGGGGCCGGACAGTTTGCAGGTTGGGCCGAACCACCCGGCGTCGCCGCGGAGCTCGCACGACCGGATCCGGCCGGATACGGACACGGGCCGCTCACGCCCGTCGCCGTCGAACAGCGCGACGTCTCCGCGAGGAGACGAGCCCGACCAGCTAATGGTGTTGGCCCCGACGCCGTCGCAATACCGCAACGCCTCGGGCGCTGAAAAGGTTGCGATAATGAGCCCCGACGAGCATGCACGGCCGCTGCCCTCGCAGCCAGGCGCGCCGCCGGCGACGAGGATCGAGCCGCCGCCGCTGCCGCCCAAGACGCCACTTCCAGACAGCCAACACCACCACCACCACCAACAGCCAGCTGGCGGCAGGGGATCGAGGGCGCCAACGCCACCGTACCCGGTGGATGACGAGGCGCCTCCGCCACCCGTCAACATGGCGCGCAAGCCCGACTATCGCGGGAGGTGATTGGGGCGTGATGTGGTAATACCTGACGGCGTTCGAGGGCGAGGAGGCCCCAGCTGGACTCGTGGCTTGTCATGATTTGGTTTTGGTTGTGCTGTTGCTTTTCTCCGATACCACGGCCGCGAGCCATGCAATGTAATGCGGAACTATGAGTATGTATACGGGCGGGTGGGTTCACGCTGAAGCAGGAAAACCACGAGTACAGGGTCTAGGCTTCGGATGATGAAATGAATACGGCAGTCTCCTTATTTCCAGGTGCATATATAGGATATGAGAGGTACGGCCATGGCCAATGCCGTGCGTCGGATAGGGCCAGGTCCGCGATGGTGTTGGTGTTGGGCCCCGCGATGGCGTTTTCTCGGCAGTTATCGACCGCTCTTCCTCAAGGAGGGGAAAGCGTAGGAAGTGTCGTGGACAGAAACGAGCCGCGCATAACAGCGGATGGCATTACTCGTATTATACGATGGGCTGGGCCGCTCGTCCCGTGATGGCGCGTGAAGCACGGGGCCGGGATCTCGGCTCGCACGAGAACAGGCGGGGAAGATGACCTGATGATGGCCACGGGGCTGTCGCGTCCAGGCCTTTGCATGGATTAATTATTAGCACCCAGCTCTCATCTGGGGCAGGGACACACGCCACGGGCAGGGGCCAGGGCCCCATTTTCCAGCCCTTCAGCCCCGGGAGTTGGGGATCGCGAATCAAGCAGCAGCAAGCAGCAGCAAGCAGCTGGGATCTGCCGAGGGGCAGCCAGCCAGCAGCAATCAGGCAGGCAACCCCTCTTCTGGTCGCTTGCGGTGACCCGTACCTACCTACCTACCTACCTACCTACCTTACCTAGGTAGGTAGGCAGCTTGGCTATCGCAGTTGGCATTGTGGTTGCGCGCAGCGCGTTGGCTGGGGCCTTGTTTGCTTTTTCCCCTTCCCTTTACGAGCACTCGTACTTGTCTTCCGTCTCTTGCATTCCCCCGCGAGTGAGGCTTATTATTAATACCGCTGCACTCGAAATTGCAGCGGCTTGGGGATTGCCAGTGTTGTTGTACGTTGGTAGAAAACGTGCACCTCGCCCCCTCCTCCCTCCCCCAATCCGGGGCCACGTCTCTTTTTCCTTTTCCCTCCTCATCACATCACACCACTCCTCGTCAGGCCCCAGCCCACGACTCCCTCCTCCTCGTCCTGTTCCGCGGGCGAGGCCTCGACACGCCAGGATCAAGCAAGGGGACGACCGAGGACGAAACGAGACGCCGGGACAGCCTGGTATTTGTGCCCCTGGCCTTACCCACCGGCTCGCTCGCCGCCCCGTATCGTATCCACCGGCTCGTGACTGCGAGTCAGCGCGCCGTGTGCTAGCCGATCGTCGAGGCTAGGTATTGCTGGGCAGGGCAAGGCTCCCCCGTAGGCAGGGGCTGGCTGGCTGGCTGTCGCCGGTTCTCGGTGGCCTGGAAATGAAGTCCGACAGCTTGCAGATGCGTGGGCCACAGCCGCAGCCGCAGCCGCAGCCGCATTCGTCGCCGCCCCCGAGGCGGCCGGCGCCAGCTGCCGCGCCAGCGCCGGGGCTCGTGTTCAAGACGAGGTTCCCGTCGGCGTGCAAGGAGTGCCGCCGCAGGAAGCAGAAGGTTCGTCTCCTGGCCCCCCCCTCGGTCCCGCCGCCGCCGCTCGACGGCGGCGGCCGGGGCATGTCCCGACAGTCTGGTCTGCAGGGCGGCTGGGCCCGCCGCTGCAGACGCCTGCTCGCTCGCTGCGCATTCGGCGTCTGCATTCGACATGCGCCGTGGGTGCCGGAGGGCTGCATGCGTCCCCGTCACGTCTGCTAATGGCTCCTCGTCTCGCAGTGCTCCCTCACCCAGCCCTGCACCAACTGTGCCCGCCGCTTCCCGCAGCCCACGTGCGAGTACGGCGTCGAGAAGGTCAAGAGGTATGGCACCATCTCCGGGTCCCCTCGTGGCGCTGGTGGTGCTAGTGGCCCGTCTGTCTGGTAGGCGCATGTGGCCGTTGGACGGATCATAAGCCCACTTCGTCCTCCTCCTCGCCACAGCCCTTGCGGCGACCCCCCGGAAGAGCCATGTTGATTGATGTTTGCCTCTTGCTAGATCCACACATGTGCCAGCATCCGACTCCAACGACCATGCCGGCCAGGCCGGCGGCGGGCTCTACGCCCATCTGGACATGGAGTCTGTCCACGACGCGCTGCTGCAGGTCGAGGGGCAGCCGGACGTGCCCAAGCAGCGTCCCGGAAGTGCCTTGAGCGCCTTTGGCTACCCCCCGCCCGCTGGCTACCAACCCGGCCGGTTGGTGTCGAACCGCTTCTTCCGCATGGACGGGCAGGCGGCCGACTCCGAGCAGCTGCTCCGGCTGCGCTTCAAGGACCGAACGGGCGTCCTCAACGGCCAGGACATCATTGAGCTCCTGCAGTTCATCCTCAAGACGCGCCTCAACGTGACCAACAGCATCGTCAAGGACGAGTGGCAGATTGACGGCGCCCACTTGATACGCGCCATCCAGGAGGCGAGCCCGCCGAGCGCTGCCCTCTCGCGGTTTGACGACGAGATCCGCTACCTGCCCATGGCGCCCACAAAGATGAACAAGGAGCTCGTCCGCACGCGTGAGAAATCTCCATGTCGGCTTGCTGCAGCCATCCACTGACGGACCGCAGACCTGCAGCTCATGAGCCGATTCAAGGCTTCCCTGGACGGCAGCCCCCGCCCCAACAACCGCTTCATGAAGCACTGGATCCCGTACTCGATCCAGGACCCGCTCGTCCTGCACGTCGTCCTCTGCTCCACGACCAGCTTCCTCAACGAGACAGGGCGCGTGCCCAAGGTGATGCTGCTCGTCCACCGCGCGACCGTCACGCGGATGCTCAATGAGCACATCAGCGACCCGCGGCTGTGCACAAACGACTCGGCCATGCTGGCCGTCGCCCAGCTGATCCTGACGTCGTGGTACTGGGGCAGCACGCAGGAGCTGCACGCCCACATGTCGGGCTTCAAGCGCATGATTCAGATGAGGGGGAGCATCCAGAACCTGGGCATGGAGGGGTTTACGAGCAAGGTCGCCCTCATGCAAGTGCCGTGGCCCTAGAACACGGCGAATGTCTTACTGACAGCTCGGCTTTAGCGACGACTTTGTCATTGCCCTGGCCCACGAGACGGAGCCCCTCATGTTCGGCGAGCCTGGCTTTGAGTTCCACGACCCGTTCCGGGTGCCGCTGCAGGTCAACTTCAACTCGCCGCTCCTCTTTGACTGCCCGCCGTTTGTCAGCCCGGCGTCGCCGCTGCGGCTGCACCCGCGCACGGCCCAGGTCCTGGACGAGATGCGGACGCTGTCCAAGGCCGTCGTCGGCCTGCCAGACGACCCCACCAAGGGAGAGCTGGATGGCGTTCACCAAGCAGCCCTGGCAGCGCTTGTGGCCATGAGCCACATTCCCGAGGACGTGGCCCTGCCGGTGGATGGAGAAGCACAGACCTCGGCCACTGCCACGGGACCCGGGAGCAGCGGGGCCGGGCTGAAGCGGAAACGGCAGGGAGACGACACATCGGCGCCCCGCAAAGCCGGCACGACCGAGTCGGACGGCCGGGCACCCGCGTCGGACGAGGCGTCGCCGGACCTGGTGCACCGCTGCGTGCGGGTGACGGCGCTGATCTACTGCCGCGCGATGGCCGACCGCGTGCCCACGAGCCGCGTGTGCACCCCGGCCGACTTTGGGCGCGTCTGGGGGTGGGCGTGGGAGGCCGGGCTGGACCGGTGGTCGTCGCTCAGTGGCATCTTCGCGTGGATGATGATGGCGGTGGTGCCGAGCTCGCACCACACGATCCACGGGCGCATGACCAAGACGCTCATGGTGACGGCCTTTATGTACCTGGGCACGGAGAACTGGCACATCGCGGCGGACATTGCGGCGGCGGGGCTGCGCATCCAGCGGTGGCTGCGCGGCGGCCGGCGGCCGAGCCGGGACGGCGGCGCGGTGAGCGGCGCGTTTGGCGGGGAGAGCGTGGTCGAGCGGCTGGGCTTTGCGTTCAAGGATGCGCTGCCGGAGGTGGTGCAGGTGTACGAGGACGAGGGCGAGGACGAGGGCGAGGGCGAGGGCGAGGGCCAGGGCGATGGGGAGGGGGAGGGGGTGGCATGATGGATGTGCTCATCACGGAGGGGGCGGGCATCCTCTTGGGAATCCTGCTTGATGCGGACTGGGAGATGAGGAGGGGGATGCTTTTGGATACATGTTAATGACGATGGCCAGAGCAACGCCGTCACGAGCATGTCACGGGCTCAGCGCGTCACGATGCTGCTCGGCTCGCTGTGGACAACCCCTGACAGCTGATTCTGCTGTTGGTAGGGCCAGCACAGCCATCTGGAGTCGAGGTAGGTACCTTGATAGATATCCTGGCCGGGGGGGCTGAAGCATGGGACGAACGTCGTGGCATCAACATCGACCTCCATGACCAATACACCAACGCCGTCTGCAGAGTCGGCCAGTGACGATGCCTCCACCGCCGTGCGCCGTCGACGCCAGCAGGCAGCCGGATTGGCCCCCATCTCGACGGCATGCATGCAGTGCCACGTTGGCCCCCGCCAATGGAATGGGAACCCAGGAGCGCGCCCGCGCAGTCCTGCGCCCGCGGGGCTCTTGCACGCATGGCAAGGAGCGGCGCGGTCGGTGCGGGGGCGATGCGTTTTTGATCTTGCTGCTTGAGTCTGCTTGCCTGTTCCTTGCCGCTTTGTTCTCTGGATATGCACGCGCATGACAATCAGTCCGTCGAGAGAACCACGAACCGCCGTCTGTGCATTTGCGCTCGCCTACGCAGCAGAGCCCAAACCAGCCAGCCGTCGAGCACGAAGCTACCGACCACGACACTACCGCAGACGAGCCGCGCTGCGTCTTCACCGCCCGACAATGACCCCGGCCGTCTTGCCAGGCCATCGCCGGCGCCGCGTGCGCGACACGCCGCACCCCTTGGCCAAGCGCCCCAGGCGCGCGGATCGGCGGCGGCGCCCGCTCGTCGTCATGGTGCTCGTGCGGCCGGGCGGCGCCGCGACGGCCATGTGCGTGGAGCAGCTGTACCGGTTCGAGGAGCAGGCGGGCGCGCGGTACTAGGCGGCGGCGCCTGGATGGGATGGGCGTGATGCGAGGCGGCTGGACATGGACATGGGTGCGTGGTTCGTCCATGGGCGGCAGGGCTGCGACGGGGACACGATCCGCGCGAATGAGTCGGCAGAGGCGCAAAGCCCATCGGAACGGGTGTACGGAGTATGAGGGCCGTGGGTGACGGAATGTATCACGAAATATCACGCTCGGCTGAATTGTTTAACCAGGAGGCGGCGGGGCATCGACGATGAGCTAGCTGGACTTGTCGACCCCCGCCAGATATCGCAACTTGACTCTCGCCCGTCTCGTATATCCTGCTTCTGCCGCCATCTGCTGTTGCCCGTGCGCACGATCCAGGACAAACGACACCCAGCCATGGCGTCGCCCATCGGCGTCGCCATCGTCGGCAGCGGCCTGTTCGTCAAGGCCGAGCACCTCGTCAGTCCCTCCCTCTCGCCTCCCTCCGAGCAACACTGACTGGCCATGAACAGCCCGCCGTGCTCAAGTGCCGCCGCCTCGCCCTCAAGGCCCTCTTCTCCCGCTCCCTCGCCTCCGCCCGCGACGCCGCCGGCCTGATGCCGGACGCCGGCGCCGCCCCGCCCGCGCTCTACGCCGACGACGCCGGCGCCGGCAGGACGTACCGCGACCTGCTCGCGCGGGACGACATCGCCGCCGTCATCGTCGCGCTGCCCATCGTCGCGCAGCCGGCCTTCGTCGACGCCGCGCTCGCCGCCGGGAAGCACGTCCTCGCCGAGAAGCCCATCGCCGCCGACGTCGCCACGGCGCGCAAGCTCATCGACGCCTACCGCCGCACCCCCTCCTCCGCGAGCGGCAGGGCAACGCTCTCCATCGCCGAAAACTTCCGCTTCGTCCCGCGCCTCGCCTACGCCGCCCAGCAGGCCGCGCAGCTCGGCCGCGTCACGCACTTCAGCGTCAAGGTCATGTCCCTCATGCGGCCCTCGACGCCGTGGTTCGCCACGCCCTGGCGCCGGACGCCCGAGTATCAGGGCGGCTTCCTGCTCGACGGCGGCGTGCACCACGCCGCCGCCGCGCGCCTCTTCCTCCGCGGCGCCGACAACCGGCCCGCCTCGGTTTGCGCCTTCACGGACCGCGCGTGCGACTTCCTGCCGCCCATCGACACCGTCGCGGCCATCGTGCGGACGGCGTCGGGCGCGACGGGCACGTTCCAGCACTCGGCGGGCACGCTGATGGAGGCGTTTGAGTGGGACGTTGCGTGCGAGGGCGGCACGGTGCGGTCCGCGGGCGACACGGTTGCCGTGCGGCCGCGGGACGGGGAGCCGGTCGTGAGGGAGTTTTCGAGGGCCTCGGCGGTGGCCGAGGAGGTTGCGGCGTGGGCTGAGGGCATCCTGTCGGGGACGCCGAACCCGCTCCAGGCGCCCGAGGAGGCGCTTGCGGATCTCGAGTTTCTGGAGAAGATGTTTCGGAGCGGGGAGCAGGACGGGGCGTTGCTCGAGTACGAGCTGCAGCTGTAAGGTCACCAAGGCGGTCGGGGGCGTGTGATGATTGTACAAGAAGATGCCTGTACTTCTGGAAATGTATGATGGTCAACTCGGGGTTCGCTATCCGGACTTGCTGCTTCCGAGGTGTCGGGATGACGAAGAAGTCTAGCCTGTATCCGAGAAAGCGGACAGCATTGCATCGTTGCTGGTCATACGTCAAATCTTGCTCGCCGTCCTCGCCGTCCTGCAGATGCGCTCAAGCCCCCTTCGCAGCTCCGCGCCCATGCCATCCTTATGCGGCCGGCCCGTCGCCCGCTCGACAAACACATGCACAAACTCGCCGACGGCCTTGACCTGCTCGACGCCCTGCTCGAAGACGGCCACCTCGTATGTGACGCTCGAGCGGCCCAGCCTGGCGACGCGGACGCCGACCTGCGCGACGGCCGGGTAGGCGATGGAGGCGAAGAAGTCGGTGGCCGTGTGCGCAACGAGCGGGTGCTGCGGCGAGTTGGGGGGGTGTAGGCTGCAGTGCTCTATGAGGTAGGCGTTGACGGCGGAGTCGAAGCTGCCGAGGCTCGGGTCAGTGGGAGGTCGGTCGTCTGGGGAATGCGGCGATGCTCACAGGAAGTTGTATACCGAGTTGTTCATGTGGTCGTACATGTCGTTATCGTTCCTATGGAGGGGCGTATGAGCCAAACATCAAGAATGGAAACAAGACTCACACTAAACCCAACCATCCGACTTACCATCTCGTCCGGTAATCCAGCATGTACGGATAGTCTCCCCGGCAGCGGCCTCTGCGCTCTGCAGACGCAGCCATCCTGGCCCTCGTCTAAGAGCGGAGGTTTAGGCAGATGGAATCCAAACAGGCCTCCGCAAGGACGATGCCCGCGCTAGAGGGCTGGAGGGCGATTGATATTCACGGAGACTGCGGGAGTTTGAAATGCATTCCTGTCGAAACATATGGGGAACACTATTTGCTACCAGAGGTGCTGTCGTCGGTGGAGGTCAGGACGTGCCGAGGTTGGATCCAGGGACAGCAGCAGCCGGCTGACATAATAAGCGCGCGACATGCGTCGGATTCTGCCGCGCCTGACCGCGTTTCTTCTGCACGCTCGTGCCTCAAAAGCTTCAAGCCCCCAGTTGCATCACGATGTGGAATGCAGCGAAATACACCAGACCCGGAACCTGGCCATAGCGGACGGGTCGAGTGCCGATCCACGTGTGTCCCGGGCCGCTGATGCTCGTGCGGGCCGGATCGCGAGCCGTCGGAGCGCTTCTCAAGCGAGCCCTCGCCATGACCTCCCCGGACGTCGCCGCCGCTGTGCCTGCACCGCTAGCCAGCAACACCGTCGAATCCGGGACGGACAAGACCAATTCGCAGAGAGCGCACACCGCGCCGGTCACCCGGCCAGACGGGCGTCTCATCACCCCCGTGGGCGCGATATGGCCGCCGCCGTACCACTTCGAGGACGACCTGCGCCGCGTGCGGCCCTACCACTGGACGTACAACACGTACTGCAAGGAGCGGTGGCGCGGGCGCACGCTGATCGACATCTTCGAGTCCGAGTTCCGCGACCGGCCGGCCGAGTACTACCGCAGGTCGATGGAGACGGGCGACATCTTCGTCAATGGCAAGCAGGTTGGGCCCGACTACGCCCTCCGCAACGGCGACCTGGTGTCCCACACGCTGCACCGGCACGAGCCGCCCGTGACGGCGGACCCGGTCGGCATAATCCACGAGGACGACGACATGATTGTCATCAACAAGCCGTCGGGCGTGCCCGTCCACCCCGCGGGGCGCTACATGTTCAACTCGGTCATTGAGATCATGAAGGCGGACCGTGGCAAGGAGTTCATGCCCTATCCTTGCAACCGCCTGGACCGCCTGACGAGCGGCATCATGTTCGTCGCCAAGAGCGTGCGCGCCGCCGAGGAGATGGGCAACAGGATCAAGCTGCGGACGGTGAGGAAGGAATACATTGCCCGCGTGGCCGGCGAGTTCCCGGACGGCGAGGTCGTCTGCGACCAGCCCATCCTACAGATCTCCCCGAAGCTGGGGCTGAACCGCGTGCGAGCCAACGGCAAGACTGCCCGGACCGTCTTTAAAAAGCTGGCCTACTACCCCCCGACGGAGCGGGAGCTGGCAAGAATGACAGAGGCGAACGGGGAACGACCCCGGACTGCAGGAGACGCCGAGGAAGAGAGGCAGAGGCCCTGGCTCAAGAAGCGAGGCTACTCTATTGTCCGGTGCCTGCCAGTCACCGGCAGGACGCACCAGATCCGGGTGCATCTGCAATACCTCGGGCATCCCATCCAAAACGACCCCATATACGCCAACCAGCGCGTCTGGGGGTTCAACCTCGGGCAGGAGGACGCGGACGGCACGCAGAATACGGACGAGGACGTCATCAGCCGGCTCTCGCGCATGGGCAAAGAGGAGGTGGCCGAGGCGGTGGTCTACTATGACGAGATGGTGGACAAGTACGAGAAGCGACGGGCCGAGAGGATGACGGGCGAGCTGTGCGCCGTGTGCGACACACCGCTCTACTCGGACCCGGGGGCGCACGAGCTGTCGCTCTGGCTGCACAGCCTGCGCTACGAGGACGCGGGGGGGACGTGGTCGTACACGAGCCCGCTGCCGAAGTGGGCGCTGCCGCCGGACGGCATGGCGGGGCCGACGACGGTTGGGGGGATGGAGGAGCTGGTCGAGGCCGTCAGGGACGAGAACCCCGAGATGGCGAGATGAATTTGGGATGAGGGGGCTTGGATATGAGGGACGATGATGGTGTACGAGTAAGGCGCGGATCCCCGTGATGTTGCGGCGAGGGGCTCAATAGATGGCGGTGAAGGAAGCTGTCACGACTCACCAGGAGACTTTCGGGGTATGAGGGAATCTCAGAGTTGGCGGTGGCGGATGCTCAGCCACGAGAACCTGATGATGGGTGCTGTAAGCCGCGACGCCCCTGAGATGTCGGGATCCGGGAGTCCGACAATACGAGGAAGAACGAGGGAGGATTGTGAAGCCACCGGCATGAAATCACCCAGGGGGGAAAAGGACGAGGTCACGAACATCGTGGCCTCTTGCCTCTTGCCTCGTCCTCCCCTCTCATGTCACACCACCTTGCCTTTACCCGCCACGGTGCACCCCCGTCCCTGGCCTCGACCAGACGAATATCTCACTCCCAGACTCCAGACTCCATCAAAGGGCCGAAACCGCAACGTCCACGGAGCAGACGTTCCACGTGCGTGATTGCGTGATTAGGGCCGTCAGCGTCGTTGGAACAAGGCGAAACGCTCCTCATGGCGCGCGTATGATGACGAGAGGAGGGAGAGAAGAGGGGGGGGGGGCGCGCGGCCTGAGTGAGACCTGAGACACCACGCGGAGACACCACGCGGTGCAAGGAAGGAAATTTCTGGGCCTTCTGGAAAGCCGGAGGTATGTGCTGGTGTGGGGCACCATGAGGCTTTTCAGAGCACGCAAGGCACGAAATAATCCGTACCTTGGCACGGAGTACTCGGAATTGAAGGCTTTCCGCATCAAATCTCGAAGCCTCCACCGCAAGCTGATACGTACGAGTAATACCTAGTATTAGCTCAGCTGGACGTTTTGGCAGCTGCGAGCGTCCTAGCGCTGTTGTCATGCGCTGGAGGCCGAGAAAACGTGGCGTGGGCGTGGAATAATTGGGTAGCTGCCGTCGGAATTTTACCCAAGTGACAGCTGCGCATCGCGATCAGGCGTGGGCTCACCGAGACACAGGCAGACGCTAGGCACGCAATGGCAGCCCAGACGGCTCGGTAGTCGCTCGGACTGTGCTGCGCATGCATGTCTCGAGGCGGCCGGGGCATCGGGAGCCAGGGCGGAGGGCAGTGCGATTGGCGACAATCCTGGCTGCAGATTGACCTGGGCGCGGCGAACGAGCCCGTGATGGGATGGCACTGCTGTTCCGAGGGCGGCGGCGGCGAGCGCGGGCCGCCAAACAACGTCTGCGGTCGCCATTGCTGCGCGCCGTGGCCATGTCGGCGTATGCGTTCCTGGAATAGAAACCGAGAAACGCGCATCGGGCCCAACCGCAGCATGCGCGTGCAGGCATCGCCGCTGCGTGCTCCAGTGACGGGCCCCCTCGCCTGCAGGTTCCCGTGCGCGCGGTCCGCGTCCGGGCACCAGGCGGTTTCCAGAGCCGCGCGGTGCGTCCTGGGACGACGCTGGTGTTCACGTCGATGGCCAAGGATTCGAGGCAGGTTTCACCCCCGCGCCGCGAGTACTGCCGGTTTCGGGGCGCCGCGCGGCTCGGGTTTCAACGAGATTGTACTCGAGGCGCCCGCGGCGAGGCAGCGAAGGCGGGAGATGGAAGGCTCGTCGTCTTCGCAGGAGCCCGCCGCGCTCTCGTGCAGCGCATTCGACGTGGCCTGGTTTGTCTCCAGCGGTGGCGCAACGTCAAACTGCCGCAGCCCTTCCCCACCTCCCCAGCACGGCGAGGGGCCCTGGCCCAGCTGGCTCTCTCACGCACCGTGGCCCTCGTCTCGGCTCGACCTCTTTTCGTCGGCGCCAGGCCCGACCGGCGCGCTGGGTCTGTGTCACGCCCATCCCTGCAGCACGAGCTCTCTGGTGCTCTCTGGTCTCCGCGGCGGTCCGGCGAAGCTCGAACTGGCCGGGAAGCTGAGCTGAGACAGGCTGGCCAGAGGAGCCGCGCGAGAAGGCCACCGAGGCGCGCTCGACTCGAGGAGATGACAAGATGGGCAAGTGGGAGCGCCGAGACCCGACCGCGGCTTGGTGGACGCCCGGCTGTTGCGGCGATTGCCGTCGTCGCGTCGGCAGAACGCCTCAATACGTCGGCTCGCCCACCAACTGATTCCGCCTCGCGCCGCTGTTCTATTGTTCGTCGCTCGCCCCAATTGCCGCCTGCCGCGTGCCCCTGACAATGAAGGACTGAATGGGCAGTCCATTCAGATGCAGCACACCCCGGACAATGCTGCCAGTGCGGCCGAGCCGCCGTCGTCGCCGTCGTGTGTCGGTGCCTGGCAGGCGCATTGTGCTGTCTGTTGGTGGTATTCAGCAATCGCAGCCAGTCCCTGCACCATTCACCACGCACATGACATTCACGCGTCCCGGACGACTCACCGACGGCTGCCTGTGGCCGCAGCTGCGGAATTTGTTCCTCGGCGTCGGCGATGGGCCGGGGTCTCGGCCAGCCTCCGGCACTACTGCCACTAAAGGCCGACGCCCACGCGACAATTCTCGCGCAAGGGGGCTTGGCGGTTGGCATTTGCCGGCATCTGCCTGCCCGGCCGGCGGCCCTGCTGCCGGTGGACTGATGAGCGAGGACTGACGGCGGCGACGCTGCGAGCGGCTGCGACGTGCCAGCTGCCACGCGCTGCCCTTGCCGGCGGCGGCAGGAGAGGATGGCTTCTCTGAGACATCAGCGTTCGGGCTCCGTGGCCAATCAGCCAATTTCCCGACTCCATGCCCGAACCGAACCCGGATGGACAACCGCACTCCTGGTCACGGCGGCCGAGACGCTGTCAAAGTCGGCTGACGAGGAGTCCCCGGCCATGGCGGCGCGCTGCATGCATGCAGTAAGGGACGAAAGCTTACCGGCGGCTGGCCTCATCATCTTTCCTTGGGATGACCGACGGGGAGGCGGAGGCGCTGGAGTCGCTGGAGCGCTGGAGCGCTGGAGCGCTGGAGCGCTGGCGTCGCCGGCAGCTTGCTGTCGTCATGCCTGGCTCCTACTGGCTGGCTTCTGCGCCTCATCCCGTCGGGACCGAACCCAGCCAACGCCCCGCCCGGCTCCGCAAGCCACAGTCGGCCGCCCACCACCCAGTGGCGTTTTGGGTCTCTGGCTGGAGCCTCTGCCCGTTTTGGCACCCTTGCCGGGCAGTCGGGCAGCCGGGTGTGGCTGAAGCTGTACATGCGCGGCTGCCCCAGGCCCAGTCAGCTACCCTCGTACCCAGGTACCTGGGTCCTCGTGCATTTCAATTTCAGGCCTCCCAGGGCGCCGCAGCAGCACGCACGCGCAATGCGGGCTCCAGCGCTCGTCCGCTGACGCCCAACTCCAGCTGTCGTGCTGACCGCCGCCGTCCGAATCCGGCCAGGAGGAGAAGCCGGCGACATGGACATCGCAGCCCATTTCTCGGCGCAAGCCACACGCCCCCTTGGCCCGTGCAGCCCTGGCCCTGCATCGTGACTGTTGCACCCTCCACCTCTGCTCATACACCACACCCCCCTCCCTCTGCCTCCAGCTCCACCTGGGCCCCCCCCCAAGATGTATACCTAGTACGTATCTGCATCTTGCATCGTTCAGCGAGGTGAAGGCGATCGCCATGTGAGAAAGCAGCCGCGACCCATTTGATAAATAAGTCGTAAGGATCCCGCTCCACCCCAACCTTGGCCTTCGAGAAAGCCCACCTCCCAGCAAGGCACCACACGACCGCGCTCACACAACGCACCTCTCCACTCTGCTAGTGACCAACAGCAGACACATCGACACACAAACACCTCGTGTCCCCTGACCCGTTTATTGCCTTTGCACTCCATCACGTCCGCCTCTCATCATATTCTCCCCCCATCACATTCTCCCCTCATCACATCCTCTCGTCGCCCCATCATCTCACCATGCCGCGCTCATCCTCTGCGGAGCCGGCCAAGGGCTCCAAGCGAAAGGGTGAGTCTGCCGCCCATCCCATCCAGGGGGCCCGCGCCAGATGCCGTCAACCTTCTCCGTCCTCCCCTAACACGCGACCTCTGCCAGGCACACGCAGCGTGTCCACCCTGACGCCCTCACAGCTGGCTCGCAAGAGGGCCAACGACCGCGAGGCCCAGCGCGCCATCCGGGCCCGGACCAAGGAGCACATCGACCGCCTTGAGCGCGAGCTCGAGGAACTCCGGAGCACGCAGAGCCGCGACAAGACCGTCCAGGAGCTCCTCCGCCGGAACAAGGCCCTCGAGGACGAGCTTCGCCGCCTCAAGGAGAGCATGGGCGTCCCCATCACGTCGTCGCCGTACTCGGCCCCCGCAGGTACGGATTGCACCGCAGGCAACGGCGACGGCGTCCATGGCCAGCTCCTGTGCCGGGCCTTCCAGCGGCTAACCCCCTGCCCATCAGTGTACGACGACAACCTGAGCGGCAGCGGCAGCGGCGCCATCCCCAGCCCGCAGATGTCCCCCCTCCCGTCGGGCGCAGAGTACGCGCCCCTGCCGGACTACGGCCAGCAGCAGTACGTGCCTCTGCCCAACAACTGCGAGACGTGGGCCTCGGCGCTCCCCAGCAACGCCATCCCCTCCAGCGTGTCCAGCCCGTCGTCCTCGGCCAACACGGACGAGTACGGCACGGCGACGGCCTACATCCCCACGAGCATGCCCGCGTCCATGCTGCCGCACGGCGCGGGCAAGGACGTCAAGATGGAGTTTGAGGACATGCAGACCCTGGCCACGCAAAACTACATGCAGCAGCATCATCATCATCATCATCATCAGCAGCAGCAGCAGCAACAGCAACAACAACAGCAGCAACAGCAACAGCAGCGACCCCAAGCGTGGAACGTGTACCCCGTGTACTACGATGGCTCTCAGCACGCGGCCTGCGTGTCGCGATGACAACCATGGCAAGCACTACTTGCATCCGCACAAAACTTTTAGCCTGGGCTCAGCCACAGCCGGCCGCAGAAGCCTTGCGCGAGCCCGACAATCTCTGTACGGGACGCCTAGAGGATGCCTGGTTTACCAGCACGGGATAAGGTTTTTGGCGAGGGGAGCGGCGGCGCCGTGCGCCAAAGCAGCACAGCGCAGTGAAGCCGAAGCTCAACGCCCATCTGGAATGGGGCGCTGGAGACGGCGCTGAAGCAATCCCCATCTCCGACGCCACCATGGTATCCCCGATTGCGCGCCCGAAACACCGTGATTCGTCGCGGCGGCGGGCTGTGAGGACCCAGCGTTGCGTGCGGTGCTGACGGTGCCGGTGACACAGCGTGCAAGGCTGCACGTTGACGTCTGGACGCGGGCTCTGTGCGCTGCTGCGGCTGGCTGGATACGAGGGACGCTCCGCTGCCAGGGATGGGGTGTGGGGGGGGGGGTTTGGTTTCGGCGGCGGCCATTTTCAGCATCGACGAAGGCATGGGCAGGATACGAAATGCGTTTGCTTTGAGCCTTGGGGCAGCCCTTGGGCTTTGGTCGCCTGTGCCCGTGCGCCTTCCGACTCGGGCAAGAATGGATCTGGTGTTCTTTTCGGATCTGAACGACTCCGGGCAACTATTGTTTTTGTCGACTGGTTATTAACATGGGTTGTTTCAAGGAGGCATCTGGGGTTGGGGCTCAGCAACAATAAGCATTGGGACAGGGAACATTCATGGACTCGGGCTGGCGCGGGTGCATGTGCGCGCTCTTCAATGCGCTTTGGGATCATTGTCCTGACGATTGTATTCTTGCGAGGGGCGGCGACTGGGATGAGCAACAACAACAACAACAATAACGTCGTCCACAACAAACAACACCAACATCAACGTCAACAACATCAACGACAAAAAGTCTTAGGGGGAGGTGTTTTGTGTACCGCGACGGGGTGTTGGGTTCAAAACGGAATAATACCACGGGCAAACTAGACTGGGTGGGCTGGCTATTGTCTGATGTCTTTTGGGTGTATTCGGCGTCGCGGGAGATGATGGATGGGCTTTCTGTTTCTACACTGAGTACTGTACTGCTTGTTGCTATGCGGCTGCACGATATAGAGAAGACTTCAATATTTGACAAGAAGATAGCGGCGTCGGATGCCGCCGATGCCGTTTGTTCATGTACGTCGCCCCTACGATTACGGACAATTGCCTCAGACCACAGCACGCACTTTGCTGATTGTCCACCACGGACTTTTGTGAAACGCGAAGGCGCATAGGCCGCGGCTCTTGGGGACGCAGTCACGCCAGAGAGGCAAAAGCGGTGAATTTGGTGTAACGCGACCACGCCGGGGGATCCGTCCGCGCCGCCTCCGGCGGAGCGAGTTTATCTGGCACAGCTACACATTACGAGTACATAACGTGACGCGAGGGGTGTGCGCGCAGGGCCATGCTCACGCGCTCAGGCAATTAAACCGTTACAGGCGCAAGATCTTGGGAGCGGCCTTCTACGAGTCCGGAGTAGTGCCATCTGCGAAGGGTCTTGGCCAGATCCAGTGCGGCGGCGAGGCGGTACGTGACGGTGCCGGTGGTTTGTAGGGCGGCGGGGGTACCGGTACTCCGACGTGGCGTGGCTTGGCGTCGCGTGGCTCGGTCTGGGGCGGTGGGCGCTCCGGATTGCCGTTCTGCCGTTTACGCAGCGGCCGGGGAGCCGGAGACGTCAGCGGCAGCAAGCGCGATAAACTCTGCGCTGCGCGGTTGCTGCATCGTGGGCGCGCTGCACGGCACGGCGACCGAAGAAGCAGGTGGGATCGCCGTAGGGCCGCGCGCCGCCGCGCCAGCTGCCGGGCCTGCGCATCGCCGGACGTGCTTCGCGCCACGGGGGTGCTTCACGCCACGGCGCTCGTACTCGTACGAGTATGCATCCTTCGGCGCCCAGAACTGGAAAGGGACGAGGTGCACGGGGAAGCTGAGGGACAAAGATCCCACGACAACAATGCCATGATGCGTGCTTCGTACAGACCCCGTTATCATGCGCATAGCGTTGCATTCTACGCACCGTCTGCAGAGTGCGTGCGCGCTGGCCGGCGCTGTCCGTTTCCCACAGCCTGCGCACACCGGTCTGGCCAGCGCGCACGGTCCGGTGGCTGGCTGCGTGGCTGGCTGGGCTGGCCGTTGACGCTCCGCCGTTGACGCTCCGCCGTTGATGTCGAAGCTCCATGCCCGCAGTCCGTAGCCTATGGCGCGCACGCCGCAGGCATGTAAAAGGCAAGGTTGTATTTCGCCCATGCACACAATTCCCTACGTACACACACGCACGACAGCCGCGGCAGCCATGGCCCATGCCACCTTCCCAAGCGTCCGCAAGGAGCAACTTCTCGCGCGCGCTTAGGGCAAGCTTCCGCGATGGCGTGGGCGGTGAGCGACGGGCATCAAAGCGCCATGGTTCGACATAGGGGGGCGTCATGCATGGACGAGAAGCTGACGAGAGTAAGCTGTGCCATGCAAAGGAGGCGCGGTGAGGAGCGGTGCGTACTCGTACGTGTGCCGTGCGAGGCGTGCATAGTAGGCAGAGCGAGGCGCGACTTGGAGTGAGCCGCAGGATTGTCATCGTG
The DNA here is from genome assembly GCA_022114105.1 of Tolypocladium guangdongense. Lineage (NCBI taxonomy): Eukaryota > Fungi > Ascomycota > Sordariomycetes > Hypocreales > Ophiocordycipitaceae > Tolypocladium > Tolypocladium guangdongense. The sequence continues at coordinate 1,900,812 of NRQP01000005.1, forward strand.
CAAAGGTGCTTGTCGTTCCATCGCATCACGCCGATAAGCCGACGGCGTACGAGGACGCGCATCGTTTGAGGCTTGGGCATCGAGGTCTGGATGCCGGCCTGATGGGGCCACCGCATATCACCTATGTCACTGCGGCAGCCGATCGATCTCGATACACGACCGGCTGTCGCCCGACGACGACGACAGCGACGCAGTCCAAGACCCGCCAGGCGGGCCACGCATCGTGATCCGTCGAGGAAGCACGGATGAAGCACTTGGTAAGTAGAATCGTTCCATCGTTCCATCCAGAAGAGGCCAATTGGAATTCGGACACTCTCCGCCGCAGAGGCGAGCTTGATGACGTCGTCCAGAGGAGCAGCCAGCCTCTGTCGGTGAAACCGGTGCTTTTCCTGCGTCGTCAGTGGTCGCTGCTGGGCGAGGAAAAATAGAACGGAGCAGGGGCGTGCAAGGGATTTGTGGGCATCTTCGGCGTGCCATTGGCTAGCGGCGAGAAGAGCGGGGCGAGGCTTCAGGGGAGGGGATCCACTGGCAAAACGTGGCAAGGAGGTGGGGAAGATGACGGAACGAGGCCGGCCCACGCCCATCGCAGCTGCCGACGCTGATTTGGCTGGCCGCTGCTAACATTAGCTGGTGGCTGGTGGCACGGGCCACGGGCGTCATTCACCCTTTCAGTCATTCACCCATTCAGTCACTCTCCCATTCACGCGCCCATTCACTCACCGACGCCGCCGCCGATTGTCTCGCCCTATTCATCGGCGGCGCCGACGGCTGCTGGCGACGATGGCAAGGGGACGAATGCTGCAGCCTGGCGAGGGAGGTTGGTGGCGTGGCATGACAGGTCTCGGCTGGCCATGATGGATGCTGGCCGCCCATCACCAACTGCCGCCGTTGCATCCAGGGCACCAGCCCCGTGCGGCGGCAGCCAATCCCCCGCTGCGCGCCAGCAGACGAAGGATGCAGTGAGGGACGCGAACGGATGGTGAAACACGCGAGGCACAGCAGTCGGACGATGGACCGCGGATGATGACAATGGCAAAACACGTTCGCTGACTGAACGCAGCCCATGCCGCACATTGCTCGGCGCGCTTCTTGTTCGTGTCCTTGTCGATCCGACGCTGCATCGACGAACCGCCCAAACAGGGCAGCGGCGAGCAGCAGCTCTCTCGACGCCGAGCCAACCGGCCAACCACCAGGCCGCCCGGACCACACCTAATCAGAGAACACGATGCGGGAAAGGGCGCAACCGAGGCATCGCAGGGCAGGGACAGGCATGTTGGCGCGCGCAGCAGCGGTGAGGTCTTCGGCTGGCTTGCCTCGATTGCCACGAGTGCGAGTGCGAGTGGCCGTTGGTGGCCGTACGATGTATTGGTTGAACTGATTGATGAACGAATGAATAGTGAATGAACAACCACGGCCACGAAATGCACGCAACGCACGTCCCCCCTCGCGCACAATCATCCGGATGTTGTTGTCCGCCGCGAAGCTCGGCCCCAATGCAGGCTGAAGCATTCCATTCTCGAAGCGCGCTAGAAGGCGCGTCGAAGGGAACGTGCAGGCCCTCAGTGCAGCGAGGGTTGCTGCGAGGAACTCACCAGCCACAGCTGCGTCCCAATCGAGCAGCGTGGTGGGCAGGGGCCGACGCACACCCCCCTCCCCGGCCGCGCATCAACGCCAACGCGCACGCCCCCAAGTTCCTTCAAGGACCAGGTGTTTTGAAACTAAAACCTGTCACGGAGCACGGAGAGAAGGGGGCGACTACGGAGCAGCGGAGAGACAGGATGACAGCCGGGCCCCAGCCCTCGTCGATAGCTCCGCCCTGGTCATCCGCTGCCCTACGCCAAAAGCAAATTGTTGACGAGTTGCAGACTTGGCGATGACATGCTGCAGGCCGCCGATTTGCCGGGGCGCCGGGCCCAGCGCGCCACGCCGCCAACTGAACCCGTCGCCGAGGCTCGTCAATCAGCGGTCGCCGATGCTGCAAGCCATGTCGCCTTCGCCCACCGCATCACGATGCGCATTCGAGGCTACGGTGCGGATGCTACGTAATCGCTGCGTCTGCAGACGTGCATGCAGGCGCCACGATGCAGCTCCTGTGCCGTGCCCCGAGCGGGACGAGCCCTCGGGGACTGGCGAAACGGGCGGCAGGAGGCAGGCCAGGGAAGGATGCTGATGATGCCGTATGAGGATGCCGCGGCCGACGGCTATTAATATACGACACATCTGTCAGCAGGAGCAGGGCACGGACGCAACACATTCGTGCCTGGCTGTATTATTACTCGCAGCTTGTCGCTGGCTTACTCGTCCTCGCGCACGCAACGCCGGCCGCTGTACGGCCGGCGGCCGTCGGAAAGCCCCAAAACCAGCTCCAGGCCCCGCCCCCTCGCATCCTCATCGACGCCGTGCCGTGGGCCAGAGGCAGACGCAGGTCCAGCCACACGCCGCGCTAGCCGTCGATCACCTTGGGCTGAGGTGGCCGTCCTGCAGAGCAAAGGCTGGCGCCCCTTGGGGCTGCGGCGCGCCGGCAATCCCGCCGTTTTGCCTGCCGCCTGCGCCATTTGCCGCGGCGTGTTCGTGCGGCGGGAGGGCTGTCGGGGAGGCTTCGAGCTGTGGGTGATGACTATCGAGGAGGGCGCTGTGTGGCGGGCCGCCACGCGAGCTGACGATTTTCCCACGGTGCTGCCCTGCGGACGGCCTGGCCGGCGAGGGGGCTGGGCTCAACGCTCGGGCGGTGGATGGGATGGGAGGCGTTTGCGGCGACAGATGGGATGAAGATGCCCCATAGCCCGAAGCAGTATGCGAGCCGCCGCCGGCGGGAGCCCTCGGACCGGCCTGCTCTGCTTAGTGGCGGCCACAACGGCACTGCCTAACTACTCGTAAGCGGCCGGCTATATATTAAATTTGAGAGTAAATACGGAGCAAACCCGCCGCAAGACTTCGTCATGTGCGCCAGCCGAAGGTACTTGCGGTACTTGCCCGATCAAGTCCTGATACGTCGGAGAATCCTGTCCCTTTTGCTCGAATCACAACCCTGACATGAGAGGGAGAGGAAGAAGAAGAGATCAAGCAGCAACGAGGAACTGCTTGTATCGGAGGAGGAGGGACAGGCGAGAGGCCGTCGCACCGAGGGTCGGAAGCGCGGACTGCCACGCCTGCCTCGTCCGGGGGAACTTCATCTGTAAACGGCTTTCCGAAAGCGTTGGGTACTCTTTTAGAGTTATCCAGGCGCTCTGATTCAATGGGACGGCACTTGCTTGAACTTGATGAAACGTGCACAATCGTTACCTGCAGGCCGAGCAAGATCGGCAACGATTTGCTTGACGGGCGGAGCAACCCAGGTGGAGAACACGATACGAGTAGAACTCGTCGCCGACTTCTTTAAAGCCTCCGGCCCCGGAGTTCCCTACCATCCCGAACCCCTTTCCCTCAAAATTCCTTAGTGTCGTCCGTATGCTGGGGATCCTGAGCAAACAGTCAGACCGCGCCGCCGTGCCGATGGATTTCCTCTGCCATAGTCAATGCGCCGCGTGCTGCATCACCATTGCGTGGACTTTGGCGCCATCCGGCTCTGGCTCTTTCGGTGTCACTTCGGGGGTTGTGCGGACTTGGAGGACTCGCAGGACTCTCAGGTAATACTCCCGTTCCAGAGCTGCCTCTTAGTCTCGAAAAGCCTTATCCAGTTCTCTACGTTGCCGCGGAAGTCTCGCCCCGGCTGCTTCCTCCAGCCGATAAGATAGGAGCAGTAGTGAGGGCCGTTGAACTCTCCAACAACGATTTCTTCAGGGACTGGGCCCTGACAACTAGCAGACATCGAACGACAACTCGAACAGTCCAGTCCGCTGCCCCCGATAGATTTACAATCCAGTGTATTGATGGCAAGCAAGTTCAAGTAAAGCACCCTCTATTCGGGGCAGCACAAAAGCTAGTCTGGTAGGGTTCAGTAAAGCTTGATATATACAAACTTAGCCTACCTGCTCCACTAATTCGCGGAAACCCCTTCGTCACGTATCAAGAATACCAGAAACTTGGCCACACGTTGGCTACTTATTCTCCACGGCGTGCAGCGATAGTCGAGGAGCGGCAGCGAACTCCACCTGATGCTGTTGTCCGGGCTCGGCCGTATCCGAGGGAGAGAGAGTTGCTGCTCGACATGACGCAAGGTGTCGAGAGTCTCGGAGAGCGTATGAAAGCAGCGAAGTCTTCAAGTGAGTGAAAGATTGATTGTAGAGCGATGGAATCCCCCACGAGGTAACAACCCCGCAATAAACGAGGAAAAACCGTGTGCCGGCGCCGTTGTGACTCTCCAGCGGCTACAGCCCAAAAGGCTTGCAAACACCTGCGTGCCCCGCGGCCAACAGCCACCGTCCGGGTCACGACAACTTCCTCCAAACATCCTGTCGCATGCGCATCCACCCACCCACGCTGGCGCAGACAGACGCCATGGCCGCCCCGACAATCCCCTCCCTCAAGCAATCCTTCATCGCCGCCCAGGCCACCCTCCTCGCCCAGCCCCTCGCCCCCTCGCCCGCCTGGCGCGCCGCCAACCACGCCTCCGACGCGCCCCTCCCCGCGCGCGCCCTCGACGACGCCCTCGCCGCCCTCAACCACGCCCTCCAGCAGCACTGCCGCCGCGTCTACCCGCCGCAGGCCACGCGCAACGTCGCCGAGCAGGTCGCCAGCGCCTACGCGCGCGACGCGGACCGCAGGGCCGCCGCCGACGAGGGCCATGTGGACGGCGGTCTCGGGCGGGAGCTTGACCTCGGTAGGAGAATGATGCGCCCGCCTGACCGTGGCAAGCTTGCGCTTACGATGTGTTCGTCGCAGCGGAAGACAGCGCCATTGACGCGCTGCCCGAGTCCTGGCCGTCGGGCGGGGACGTCGACAGCTATCCCATGGAAGCGAAGCGATACGCCGAAACCGTCTCGCGCCTCACGCGGCTCGGCGAGCAGCGCAAGGACCTGAGGCGGCGCGTCGAGAGGCTGCGCCGCCTCAAAGCAACCGTCGAGCCCCTTCGCGCCACCGACGGGACCGGCGCCGGCGTCCAGGAGAACCTCGTCACGCGCAACGGCCCCGTCGAAAGGGAACTCGAGAGGATGCGCGTCCTGCTCGCGCGAGTCGCTGGTCGCGTCGGCGAACTACCAGATGGAGCTGCCACTGCCACTCACAAAGACGCGAAAATAGACCTCGACGCGTTGAGCGCGGCGAGGAAGAGAAACGTCGACGAGTTCCTGGCCGATGCACGTGTCTTTCCGTCCTGAGGCACACCGACGACAGCGGCAGTGACTCTACGTCTCACTGCCCGACGGGCTGCCACAAGGCTACTGACACTCCTCGCCTTTGTGATACGCGCCTTCTACAGCGACGGCCGAGCAGGCTCGAGGACCAAGCTGGCCTGTCCGGAAACGCGCCTGGGAACATGCAGCTGGCCGCTCAATCCGAGGACCCGTCGGAGATGCCTCCGCGACACTCGACGGCAGCTAGCCTAGCTCCCGCCGCACGTCGCCCATACCGCGGCATACGACGGCACCTGCCGGACGCTGCTTCTCCAACGGCAGCTGTTAACCCCGGGTTGCCTGGCTGCTCCTTGCCAGACGTCTCACCGATGCAGACATCGTGCCATCATGGCGCCATGGCGGACCACGTCCTCGGGGAATACGGTGCATGCCGTGCTTCGGCTTCGAGATGGAAGCTCAGCTGGTCAATGCCCCATTCGTCGTCCGGATCTATTACACAGGTAGATGAGGCTATACAGAGGCCGCAATGGCATCCACGTTGTCCTCGTGATGTGCAAGCTGCGCGTCTCGCGCTTCCTGAGACGCCTGGGTGCCAATCCTGGCAAACACCTTTTGCGTGGCGCCGTATCTCAAGTTCCAGATCGTATCGTGGTCCGCTCCACCGACTTCGGTGCTCGTGTACTCAATGACCCCCTTGCCCTGCTCGCTCTCCCAGCAGCTGTCGAACCACTTTGGCCCCTTGCTGCCCGCGTTGCCGATCATATCGTCCGTTTCCGCGAAGAAGACGTCGATGGCCACGCATCTCCCCGCCGCACGAAGCACTTCCGCCAGCCGCGGAACCAGCTCGTCGTAGTCGCCCCAGCCTCCCCAGCCAGACACGCCCTCCGCCCGCTGCATGAGCAGGAGCGCTTCCTGGGACATGCCGTGGATGCCATGCGAGAAGACGTAGTTTTGTAATCTAGGTCCCAGTGCCTCCTCAAACTTGACGTCTTCATCTGCATCTGCAGGACCTGGTTGTTGTGGTTGCCTGGCCGAGACCAAGCTTACCAGCGTCTGGCTGAAGCCAAATGACGTTGATAAGATAGGACTCACGTTGTTGATCAAGGTCGCAAACTTGTCGACTTGGGCGATGACGCTCCCTGGCAAGGCTTTGGTAATGGACATGGCCAAGGCGCCAGAGTGTGCAGGCAGGATCCAGGGCGCGCCGACAGCGAGGTAGGGCCGTTCCGGGTGCAGAATCTCGGGGTGGTGGAGGAGCATGTCGAGGACGTAGACTAATCCTCCGCTCTGGGAGCCCAGCGAGACGTGCCGGATGCCGAGATGTTTGAGTAGCGCCGGTATCACGTCTTGGCCAAGTCAGCAACTTATTCAAATGCATTCTTCTTGTCAATGACAATAATGTGCTTGCAAATGCCGCCTTCAAAAACACCCACCCCGCCAGACCGCCATCCTCCTCTCGGCCATCAATAGTCGTCGCAACAATATGACCAATAGTCGTCACGTCTCCTCAGCGGCTCTCGCGTGGGTCTCGATGCGAGGCCGTCCATCGCCGCAGGAAGCTAGCTTTGATGCTGATGACGCATCGTGGGCTATGATGCGCTCGCCTAAAGCGAGCGACCGATATCCATTTGGTCTGACGCTGGCTGGGTTTGGAGACATCCTGGGCTTTAGGTGAAGGGCGTGAGAGAAAATTTGCACCAGCTGTACAGTCTGGAAGATGTCGAAGCGAAGCAGGAAGGAGCGGCTTGGCGATGCACTTTCCTGCGGAGCTGGGGTATTAGACGGGCCATGACCATGTCGACCGCCGACTTCATCCCGCCTTGGCCACCTTGGCTTACGAAAACCATCATCGCCATCGGGGCCATCATCAGCATGATGCTAGCCACTGTCAGGCCTGCGCCATTTGCTTGCCTGAAAATCTGCTCCTACGGCATCCATCCGGGAGACGGCCGCCGTGGCCCCACGCCGAGAATCCAGCATCTTGACACCGCACACGGCCCTATCTTGGCCGAGTCGCCGACCCCCTGTATCGTCCGTCCGAATGCTGAGGCGACTGGCACAGCGACGCCGTCCTGTCCGAGTGACAGCAACACGTCTACGGCATCGACGCCTGAGCCGACATGGGTGGATGGACGCGTAACCGCCTCATGAGCCTCGGCACCTCTCGTCGACGCATTGCTGGAACCAAAAAACATAATCTGACACAAGACAGCTCGTCGCGGTGCGTGTGGCAGACATCTGTCATCCGACTTGCCGAGCGAAGCACCACCACCTCGCATTCGCTTGTTAGAGCGCCATGTGGGCCTCCACCCGGCGGACAACATCGCAGTCCGCTCAGCGCTGGTGCGATGACAGATTGAGCCCCTTTGATCCATCCTGCAGCCATGGCTTGGCCGGGGAAACCATCTCCTATATATTATGTTGGCCGTTGGCCGCCACCTGTTTGGCGTTCCACGGTGCGCGTTGCGAGCCATCATGCCCAGGCTGGCTCGCAGCTGAATGGCCCTGTTTGCCAATCACCAACACCCGTTCGAGTTCCGTGCAACTTCACGTCGTCGTCCCTACTGGGAAACCGATTCGACCACCTCCAGGCTGCCGGCATCAGCAGTTGGTCGCAGCTGGGTAGGCCGAGCCCACTACCCTGTTCGGCCACCCGCAGCGATACATCCACCGGTTCATCACCACATCAACCAGCTGCCCACCGCTAATATTTTGCATTTTGTGCCTCCCAACCTTCCCTGCGTCTTTGTTGCTTTTGTGGCGCCGCAGCTTACGAGCGTCGACTCGTCCAAGACATTGATTCTTGTCTTCTGCCTGCCCGTTCCCCTGACTTTCGTCCCGCTCACCCTCCTTTCCTCTCGCCATGGCTGTCAACGCATTTGGCGTCCTTCACCGTACCGTGGAAAACGAGGTGGAAGACCGCAAGCAGAGTCTCGACAACGTCAACGGCCAGTCGTGGAAAGAGTGGCCTAACCACGCCGCAGTAAGCCCACCTCTCCCGTCTCCAGTCGCAGCTCTTTTATCTCACTTGCTGGGCACTCTTGCTAACGTGAAGCACTAGTTTGAAGGGCTTCACGAGCATCGAGGCCCTCTCCAGCTTCAAGTCAAGGGAACAATTCCAGCATGGGCAGCAGGCGCCTTGTATCGGACAGGGCCCGGCCAGGCCACTGTCGAGGACACCTCCAGGGGAACTCACTACGTGTCACATTGGTTTGACGGCTTCGCTCACACTCACAAGTTCGACATCATCGCTCCCGATGTCGAGGGCGGCGAGACCACCGTCGTCTACTCTTCTCGGCGGCAATCCGACGACTTTGTCGCCGAAATCAAGAAGATTGGCTGGCGCTCCAGCATCTCGTTTGGACAAAGAGCCGACCCCTGCATTGGCCTCTTTGCCAAGTTCATGAGCCTGTTCGTGCCCCGTAGCCTGAACAACAACGTCGTCGTCCTGCCAAATTTCCCAGGCCTGCCGGAGAAGCGACCTGCCGACACCAAGAGCGGCCACCGCACGGGCACGACCAACCTCTACATCAGCACCGACAACAAAAGCTTGCAAGAGGTTGACCCTGACACACTGGAGCCGCTAGGCTATTCGGACCAGACCCGTCTTCACCCAGATCTCAAGGGGCCAATGTCCTGTGCGCATGCCCAGAGAGACCCCGAAACCGGAGACTGGTTCAACTTTAACTTGACCTTGGGTCGTCAGGCAACGTACCGCATCTTCCGTGTCAACGCTGCAACCGGAGCCACGGACATCCTGGCCAGCGTCTCGGAATCCGACCTAGCCCCAGCTTACATCCACAGCTTCTTCCTGACGGAAAACTACGTCGTTCTGTGCATCCCGTCCTCTCATATTTCGTGGGGCGGGCTGAAGATTGTCTGGGAGAACAATCTGCTCGAGGCAATCAAGCCATTCGACAAGTCGCGACGGTGCAAGTGGGTCGTCGTCGACCGCAGGCAAGGGCGAGGCGTTGTCGCACGCTTCTCCACGCCAGCTGCCTTCTTCTTCCACTCGGTTAACGCCTTTGAGGAGCACGTCAAGGGCGAGAGTGGCGAGAAGCAGGCGTACATCAACCTGGACCATTCCATGTACGACACCTCGGATGTCATGTTTGGGCTCTACTACGACACCATTCTGGATCGCCACGATGCCACGAAGGCTTATTTTGACAAGCACCGCGCCGAGAAGTTGCACAGCCGCCATGTGCGATACCGCTACAGGATGCCCCTGTCGGAGCAGACTCGCGAAGAGGCAGCCACCGCCACTGCCGAGGAAGTACTCTCCATTCCCAGCCCACACTCTGGCGACCTGTCCACCATACACCCTGAGCGGGTCGGAAGACCGTACCGATACTTGTACGGCACGTGCACTCGTGGCCTGAGCACCTTTATGGACTCGCTCGTCAAGACGGACCTAGAGACGCGCGAGGCGGTCCTGTGGAGCGGCTCACAGGCGCACACGCCGGGTGAGCCCGTCTTTGTGCCACGCCCCGGTGGGACAGATGAGGATGACGGCGTGGTTCTGAGCGTCGTCTTGGACGGCACGGCGCAGGAGTCGTATCTGCTGTGCCTGGACGCGAAGACGATGGAGGAGCTGGGAAGGGCCGAGGCTGACTTTCCCATTGCCATGGGCTTCCACGGATTCCACGCTCCCGTGCTGTGATGATGACCGTCGGAGCTTCTGCCGGGCGGGGGTTGTTGCCATGGGACAACGGGTATGGATGTGGTTCCGGGTGTGGGCGAGGCTGTATTGGCAACTGGCCATGGTATCATCGGTCAATAGTCTGAGCAAGACCGGATCGTACCAACATGGTGTATCGTGTTTCGCGTTATTCACTGTCCCCTCTCCAATCAGTGCGGGCAGCCATATGCCAAACCAATCCGCCTTAAACCTGTCGCGCCTCTGTTCTGCACCGTGCCGCTGGTTACACCCGAGCGCCTCCGAATTGCGTCGCGTACAACGCGAGTCTATTTGCCATTACTCATGACTCCCGGAAGTGTCACTGATTCCTTCGACAGTGCACGAGTATTTACGATCCATCGTGTCCAGTTTGATGGGGGCGACAGTGACACTTGGGCGCGATACAGGCGAGAAAACGAGGCGAGCTGCAAAGCAACGGCGTCTCGTGGCCGTTTTGTGTCTCTAGCGCCACTGCAGGCGGGTGCATGACCTGCTTCTTTCTTCTTTCGTGCGTGCGTGTGTAGGTACACAAGGATGCGTGGCTGAGGGGGCGGGCTCGGAGTAATTAGGTTGCCTTGCAGGCGAGGAGTTGTGGGACGTGGGCGGCAGGGGAGGGATGATATTCGTTGAGGGGGCGAGGCGTGCAACTCGGAGGATTTGGGCCTTTGGGGGTGTGATGCGGTGGCTGTGTTGTCGTGGTAACTCTCTGTCGGTTGAAAGGGGGTTGTGCTTGGGGGACGCGAGGTAGACCGGGGGCATTCATATCTGGTTGATGCTTCTGGTGACGCATAAGGCGAAGAAAGTGACGCTGGGATACACTGTTCGGCTGAATGGAGGCCGAGTCTGCGACGAGTTTGTTGTGAGACATCGAATATTATGCCGGGCTGCTCATTATCAATCGCCGTTACTTGATTTTGTCGCCAAGTTCCTGACATCAGGATGAAGGCAATTGCAATAACATGCTAGGTAGAATCTCATGGTCATTAACTTGAACGCACGTTCACACGAGTTGCTTCGCGACGCCATGGTGTACGTTGCTGGAGCCATCAAGCCCCAGGCAGAATCTCCAGTGGGTCCAGCAGGCCCCCAAGCTGACTTCTCCGTCATCGTGCTCCACCTGCTTTGGCAGCTTCCATCGGACCATCACCACCACGGTCGATTTCAACCTTGGCCTGTTTCTTTCATTCGACTTGGCCCTGCCGTGATATAAAGAGAATTTCCATTTGAGCCTGCCTCGATCGGACTGAGCCTGGAGCGCTCCGTTGCCATGTCGTGCCTTCACCTGCAGTCTGCTGGTATGTTTGGCCGCCGTTATGCTCGTCGGGGCAAGTTGGCGTCACAAGGCTCACGTGCTCCGTCGCTTTAGGGCTCACGCCTCCGACGCCTTCCCAGTCAGTCTATCGAGAAGACTGCACCCAGTGTTTCGACTCCATCGTAAGTCTGCCACGGCCGCCGAGACGCGAACCCACCCTGCACGGGACACGGCTGATGGAAATGCGCGTCGTGGCCAGGACGAACCCAGCGGGCTGGACGTCTGCCTCCAGTGCTTCAATGGCGGCTGTGCAGGAGACAGGCTGCATGGCAAGCTTCACAGCATCCTCTGGAACCACCCGCTCGCTCTCAACATCCGCCGAACCCGAAAGGTCATCGTTCGAGACGAGCCGCCTGCGAAGATGTCCAAGCTCGCTATCGCAGCCGAGACCGAAGAGGACCGATATGACACTGCTCTTGCGGCGAAGTGTCTTGAGTGCAATACCCAGCTGGACATTGCCAGCCCCAAGCTCGCCCCCATCGTCGATGGCATCATGAAGGCAAACACCTTCTCCAGGAAGGAGGAGGTCAGGGCTTGGGAGCAGGAGCTGACGAGCTGCGAACATCTCCTCATGCTGCAGCAGCAGGAGTCGCGCAAGATTGAGCAGGGCGATCTCGGCCACTGCACCGCGTGCGACCTGAGGGAGAACCTCTGGCTGTGCCTCGAGTGCGGCAACCTGGGCTGTGGCCGGAAGCAGCTGGGTGGCGTCGACGGCAACTCGCACGCGTTGAGCCACTCTACCGAGTCGGGCCACGGCGTGGCCGTCAAGCTTGGATCAATCACACCCGAGGGCACTGCCGATATTTACTGCTACCGATGCGACGACGAGCGCGTCGATGAGAACCTGGGACAGCACTTGGCGCACTGGGGAATCGTGCTGGCCGAGCGACAGAAGACGGAGAAGAGCTTGACGGAGATGCAGATTGAGCAAAACTTGAAGTGGGACTTCAGCATGACGACGGAGGATGGCAAGGAGCTGAAACCCCTTTTCGGACCCGGCCTCACGGGTCTAAAGAACCTGGGCAACAGCTGCTATCTCGCCAGCATTGTGCAGTGCCTATTCGACATGCCGTCTTTCCGAGACCGATACTACCGTCCTGGCGACGACCTCCCCGTGGTCCTGGAACCTGCTGCGGATCTGGAAACCCAACTGCGCAAAATGGCCGACGGTTTGTGCTCTGGACGATACTCCAGGCCAGATGACAGCGTGGTTGCCAAGTCCGAGGTCACCCATCAGAAGGGTCTGGCACCGGCAATGTTCAAGCACCTGATTGGCCGTGGTCACGAGGAGTTTTCGACCATGCGGCAGCAGGACGCCCTTGAGCTGCTCCAGCACCTCTTCAAGCTCATTACCCGATCAGGACATCCTGGAGATTTGAAGGATCCCACGGCGCAATTCCGCTTTGCCATGGAGCAGAGACTGCAGTGCCTGGGATGCAAGAAAGTCAAGTACAGCACCACCGAGCAGGACAACATCTTCATCGACGTGCCCCTCGAGAAAATTTCTGCGCATGAGGGAGCCGAGGACGTTGCGGAAAAGTACAAGCCTGTCACGCTGAAGGAGTGCCTGGACAACTTTACCCACGGCGAAACTGTCGAGCTTACCTGCTCAGCATGCGGAAGCAAGGGCTTCAACAAGTGGTCGCTCTTCAAGACCTTTCCCGACATTCTCGCCATCAACGCGCGAAAGATGACAGTGGTCAACTGGGTGCCGATCAAGGTCGACGTCCCCGTGATTGTCCCCGACGAGCCGTTCCTGTTGGACAGCTACCTGTCCAAGGGCCTGCAACCGTCGGAGGACGTGCTTCCAGACGAACCAGAGGCCGAGGCCCCGGCGTTTGTACCGGACGCAACGGCAGTGGCTCAGCTGGAGGCAATGGGTTTCCCACGAGTCCGTTGCGAGAAGGCGCTGCACGCCACGGGCAACTCGGATGCCAATGCCGCAATGGAGTGGCTCTTTGCCCACCTCGAAGACGCCGACATCGACGTGCCGCTTGATCTTGGCGGCCCAGCTGGGGCCGCTGGTGCTGGCACCGCCGATCCTGAGAAGATTGAGACGCTGGGGGCCATGGGCTTCGGTACGCCGCAGGCAACCAAGGCGCTGAAGGAAACCGGAGGCGATGTCGAGCGGGCTGTGGAGTGGCTTTTCAGCCATCCCGACGACCAGGGCGTCTTTGAAGACGAAGCACAGGCAAGCAGCGAGCCTGCCGCTTCCAAGGAGCCGGCAGGGAGCGCCGCGCTGCCGGCCAGTTTTCAGCTGCAGTCGATTGTCTGCCACAAGGGAACGAGCATCCACGCTGGGTAGGTCAAGCATGCGCTGAAATAATCATAAAACTAACCCGGGTAAACAGGCACTACGTTGCGTTCATCCGCAAGCAGCTCGAGGACCAGGGCGCGAAATGGGTGCTCTTCAATGACGAAAAGGTTGTCGAGGCCTACGACGTGGAGGAGATGCGCAAGTTTGCGTACATCTACTTCTTCAAGCGGGCTTAGACGGGAAGAAAAAGGGGTTTGAGGCGTTGAAGGGTATTAGGCTAGTAAGTGCATGGGCGGCGACTGGTGGCGAATTGCGGTAAAACGAACTCAAAAGGTCGGTCTGGGCTGGAGCTAGATGATAGAGGGATGAAGATGTGTGATGACAGTTGATGGGATGTGGTCACGGCGGTTCAGGGGGAATAGATACCAAACGATTCAAGATATCGTACAGATTAATCAACTCGGCGCGGTCTTGTGAGCGTTTGCTCGGCCGTGTATCAAAGGTTGCAATTAGAGGGCATATCCATCCAACGCCAGCCAGTCGTCCCTCGGCCGTGGCCATCCTGGTGACCCGTCCAACCTCACTTAACCCCTGTGCCAACCATGTGACCAATACCTTGTAGCCTAGTCGATGCGCACTCTTCGCTCAGTCCCCCAGCCGATAGCTCACCAGCGTATCGACGCGGTGGCTCGCGGTGCTGAAGCCGCGCAGCTGGACGTGCTCGCCGCCGGCAATCTCCTTTGCGTCCGAGTCGCCCCACTCGACAGGGACGTCGCTGTCGGCGTCGGCGTAGACGAGCACGTTGAAGGTGCAGTCGCCGGCGAGCTGGGGGAGGAAGGTGACGGAGGCGGTGATCTGGCGGAAGATGGCGGCGATTTCGGCCTGGATCTCGGGCTCGGTCTTGTCTGCGGCTGCGGCGGATGGCGCACTAGGCGTGGCGTTTTCTTGGTCGGTGGGCCTGGGTGTTGAGGAGGAGGAGGGGGGTTTTGATTTTGACTTGGGGGGCGGTTGGGAGAGTTGGACCTGCGCGGCTGGAGGTCAGCGTCTGGATGGGAACGGGATGCTGAGGATGCTGGAGACTGACGTCGAATTGCCACCGCTCGACGTGCTCGCCCGTGTCCTTGTCGGTGATGACGATGACGAGCTTGGATATCTTGCCGCCGACCATCCACTTGTCGAGCTGGGACATGATTTTCTTGATGTACGCTTTGACCTGGTCATCGGCGGAGACTGTACGGACCGCCAACGTTAGCTTCCTTGCCCTGCTGCTGTATCAGTCTGGAGCGGGAGCAGCGCACCGAGCATGTTGAGGCCATATTTCTTGACGCTGCGTAGCGCACGTCAGCGATGGAGCGATATCACAAGATGGTGCGAGGGTGCGTACGCTGTAAAGTCTTCGGCTGGGTAGACGCCTCGTTGGAACCTGCGGACTGCGCGTCAGCTGCTCTGCTCTCGTCGTGTCAATCGTGGGTGTAGAGTACAGAATCGTATGGATAGAGTAATGGAACTGCATGAAGCGCGTAACAAGGTCAGCTCAATCCAGTCCCAAGCTCAACCTCGGGGCGCAGGACGACGTACAAACTCGGCGACCAGCTTGGAGCTGCCCTTGAGGGACAGCTTGTGGACCTTGGACTTGTCCCTGGAGGGCGGCTCCTTGGACGACATTGCGGCGGCGGGGGCTTCGGCTCGAAAGGGTGGTGATGGAGGGAGATGCGGGGTGTAAGTCGGAGGCGGAGGGCGAGGAAGGTGAGGTGACGCTATTTTTGTTTACTCGTGATGGTTGCATTTGCTGGAGCGGGTGGTTGCGGGGGCTGAATTGGGGAACGTTTGCGCGGGGTCCACTGTAGCTCCAGGGGTTGTGGAGTAGGCCCCTAAACTCTCGCTGAGTCTTGACGTCATGGGACTTGACTCGCACATTATAAACCCCCAAGAGATATCTGGAAAGGCTTCTATGTTTTGTGCGGAGATGCTGTCGAAAGCCCATGTCTTTTCCTCACAACCCGAGGCCTGGGGTTGAGCGCACATCCTCAGGCATACATCTCCCATCCCCCTCACGCTCTGTAGGCGGTTGGTACCCGCCGTGGCAAATCAGACATTTGTACGCCATACGCCTCCATCTCGGGCGTCAGATCGCACCAAGTGACTCCTTCATCCGAGCTGGGGGACCGCGGCCGCGTGGGCCGTCGCCATACAGCAGAGCTCTGGTCGTCGCCGTCTTCGACGTAGTGCAGATACGCCACTCTGACGATGATGCCGGCAGTGACGAGCAGTGGGATGAGCTGCGCACCCGTGTCGACGTCGTTGGCGCCGGAGAGCCTGTTCCACCGGACGGAGAGCTCGACTGCGGTGACGAGCACGGCGAAGACGGTGAGGTTGGACAGCGATTGCAGCGTACGGAGGCCGTTGACGTGCTCCTTGCTGGGTTGCCTCGTCAATAAAGACATAGATGGATGAGCGGGAGACATACGGGACACGCCTGCGGCGCATATGCCGAGGGTCGGCAGGCACGAAACAGGCCTTCATAAGGACTACGCACACGCAACCCACGGTAATGAGGACGTAGAGAACGGCGTTGAAGGCGACAAACGGCTCGTTGTGGTCGAGTGAGGCCTGGCTGAGGAAGAAGCCAAACTGGCGGCAGCCTCGGTCCAGCCCCGGCAGGTACGTCGCGAAGAACCAGACGCCCACCGACGACGCCGACAGGATGAGGGCGAAATTCAGCACCCGGAACACGCGCAGCTGCTCCTCCTGCGACCAGGCCAGTGGGTTCCAGTACGGGTTGCAGCACGAGAGCGCCCGCCAGGCGTAGACGGGCACAAGGAACAGGTGCGAGCCCGTGCCGAGCAGCAGCAGGATGTAGATGCCCGCTGCGTCGAGCGCGCCGCGGACGAGCTGGGCGATGAGGCTCACCGTGACGCTGGCGGAGAGCAGCAGCCCGAGGAGGCGGATCTCGGGGAGGGACTCTTGGCCGATGTGCTCGAAGGCCAGGGCGGCGAACCACTGCGTGTAGAAGGAGAGGCGGATGCCCAGGCCGTACATGTCTGGACGGGATAGGGGGGGGCAGAGAGACATGCTGGCTGGACCGCTGCGTGGGATGAGCCGTACGAAGAGGATATGAGTGGCCCCGTTCTCGCATAAGAATGCCGGCGGACGCCATGCTGGCCACCGGGCGACATGCTCTGCCCAAACACGCAACCTGTAGATGCCCGACGCCAGCAGCACGGAAGCGAAGGCCAATGGATTCAGACAGCAACGGTCGCGTGTCTTCCAGCGTGACGGGCTTGAGCAACGGCGCGCGGCGGGCGTGCAACCCGGACGGAGAGGCTGACAACGAGGACGTGGAACGTGGCTGTGCGACTGCCGTCGATGTCGACGGCGGAAGGCTCGCGTCGCGCCTGTGCGAGGCGATGGACGTGCATGCTGCTCTGGCTGAGTCGAGTCTGCCCGTATATGGATGTGTTGGATGATGATGACGACCGTGTGCTCCTGAGGAGCAATGCCGGGTTACCTGGTAAGGAACAGAGGCATTCGGGGTGACGGTGAGATCATGAACTCGAGGCAGAACTTTCACATCAGGGCTCGGAGCAGCCATCTGGTTCCGAGTCACAGCTGGGAATAGCCTGAAGCATTGACGGTCCTGCATCCTTGCTGCACTCCCCAATCGCCCATTGGCGAGCCGCCTGCTATCCTCACGACGCTCGTGCGGCGGTTAACTGGGCCATGCTGTCCCGAATGTACACTCTAGGCGTGGAAGCCCAGGGCTGCGACCTGGCAGTCGCTCTGAAAAGCGAGCTCGCCCAGTACCACGACGACATCGAAAGCTGGATCGCGATGCAGGACGCTCGACCCAAAAAGCGTCCGCTCTTCGACCCCACCAAGGCCCAGATATTGCACGAAATGGTCGAGCCTCTCCTGGAGCACATGTTCAAAACACCCGAGGCGGCCATCCCAGGCCCACGTCTCGGCGCGTCTTCGACGAGTGCTTCAGGCGGATACCCGACGTCGTCGAGGCCATCTATCACACGGCCACGAGTGCAGTCTACGAATTCGGGCCCGCTGTCGTCCTCAAGGTGACGTGCACCGATGACCTGACAATGGACGGCCTCTGCAACATGGGCTTCGTCCATCAAAGCAATCCGTTCAGCCCAGCGCCGGGTCTATGGGGAGCGTTCCTCGCCGAGGACCGGCGGCGGTCCTTCATGCCTCGCCTGGGCTGTGACAGGCTCAACAGAGTCTTGGAACCTGCCGGGTCCTCTTCAAAAGTTGGCCCTGCGGCGCCAGCTCAACACCATCGTCCGGTCGCTGCGGAAGTGCACGCCGCCGGCCGACACCATCGGAGCCGTGCGGTTGGGAGGCTTGTCAGCGGCATCGACGCAAGACGGGAGCCGCGCGCGAGCCACCCCTAGAGCACATCCTCGGAGGAGGAGTTCAATGACGTTCTCTGCCGGGCGCCGCCAAACGTGACGTTGGAGTCGTGGCGCTGCAGATCCGCCCGGCCATGAGGGACGACCACCGCAACGTCATGACGCACGGGGACCTCTGTCGGCCGAACATCCTGGTCGACTGGGCGGACGATGACGAGGGACCCCGGGCATGCCTGTTGGGCTCTTGGGATGGGAGACGGCCGGCCGGTGTCCGGAGCACTGGGAGTATCACCTGAGCGGCTGGATCATCCCGACCGGAGGAGGTCAACTCGGAAAACAGCTGGTTCAGGGCTCCCGCAAGGATGACGGTCGGACAGAAAAGCTCGGGTGCGGAGAATCCTCGTTGTAAAGAAACACTCTAATCTTTCCAAAAGCTCAAGAAAGCCTGGAGTGTGCCGAGTGACAGATGAAGCGGCGTTTACGTGTACGCTACACGGGTAGGTCAAGGCTAACGGTGATCTCGGCGAGGCCACACCGAGGGCCCTACGGTGACTATGGGCTCCACCGAACGGTCTACCGAGCCACCGGACCCGTTATCGATAAGATAATTTTTTCGTTCAACCACCCACCACCGCCTTTCCGTTTTGCCGTGTCGCCAGAAACAGGGGGCCGTCTTTTCGCTGCGCACCACGACAGGCTCTACCAACGACCCTGCAGCGATTGCTAAGTACCTCAGTCGCAATTGGCGAGGACGTTTCGCCCACAATGGTGGCGACCAAGCACACTCTCGCCGACAGCGAGACAGCTGTCCGGCCTTCCAAGAAGACCAAGGTCGAGAACGGCGACGAGGTGACCGACAAGGCGCAGCTGAAGAAGGAGAAGAAGGACAAGAAGAAGGATAAAAAAGAAAAGAAGCGCAAGGTAGAGCAAGCGGCCGAGACGCCCAGCGGCGACAACAACGAGGACGACGCCGAGGCCCAGCGCCGTGCCGAGAAGGAGGTCAAGAAGGCGAGGAAGCAGGAGAAGAAGGACAAGAAGCTGCGCGAGGCCCAGAAGGCGCAGGAAGACGACAAGCAGGTCGAACGGGTTCTAGAGCCAAATGGCGCAGAGGCACCGGCCGAGGGGGAAAAAAGGACCAAAAAGGACAAGAAGAACAAGTCCGCGACCGGCGCCGGCGAGTCCGCGGTGCTGTCATACGTCCAGACCATAAGCCTCTCGAATGTCCCGCAAGCAGACGTTGACGCCTTCATGGAGACTCACCAGATCACCATCACCGACCCCAGGACCAAGGACGCCATCTTCCGCCCCGTGACCGAGTTCCACCACCTACCCTCGACGAACCTCCTCGAGAAGAAGCCCTCGCCGTTCGCCAACTACAAGGCCCCAACGCCTATCCAGGCCGCGTCCTGGCCATCGACCCTGTCCGGTAGAGATGTCGTGGGCGTCGCCGAGACTGGCTCCGGCAAGACCATGGCCTTTGCCCTGCCTTGCGTTGAAGCCGTGTCCGCCATTGGCGGCAAGGGAACCAAAGCCGTCATCGTGTCGCCGACGCGAGAGCTCGCCATGCAGACGCACGTGCAGCTCGCCCAGCTGGCTGCCCTGGTCAGACTCAGGTGCGTCTGTCTGTACGGTGGCTCCTCTAAGGACGACCAGCGGGCGCTGCTGGACAAGGGCTGCGACATCATTGTGGCAACGCCGGGCCGGTTAAAGGACTTCATGTCCGATGGCACCGTGGACCTAAGTAGCTCCCAGTTTGTGGTGCTGGATGAGGCGGACCGCATGCTGGACACGGGTTTTGAGGACGACATCAAGCAGATCCTGGGCAGCTGCCGTCCGCGCGAGCAGCGCCAGACGCTCATGTTCACGGCTACCTGGCCGCAGTCCGTGCAAACCCTGGCGGCGACCTTCATGGTCGACCCCGTCAGGATTGCCATCGGCTCTGGCGGCAGGGAGAACGAGAACGGCTCCGTCGAGCTGCAGGCCAACGCGCGCATCTCGCAAAGCGTCGAGGTCGTGGACCCCAAGGACAAGGAGTTCCGGCTGCTGCAGATCCTCAAGGAGCACCAGCGGGGCAAGCACAGGAATGACCGCATCCTGGTCTTTTGCCTGTACAAGAAGGAGGCGACCCGGGTGGAGGGCTTCTTAAGCCGTAAGGGCATTCGCGTGGGCGGCATTCACGGCGACTTGCGACAGGAGCAGCGCACGAGGAGCCTGGAGGCGTTCAAGTCGGGGGCGACGCCGGTCTTGGTTGCTACGGATGTGGCTGCGCGAGGCCTGGACATCCCCGAGGTCAAGCTGGTCGTCAACCTCACGGTGCGTCTGCATTTTGCTGCCTCTCATGTTTGATGGTGTCTGTCTAACAATACTTGCGCAGTTCCCCCTGACCATCGAGGACTACGTCCACCGTATCGGACGAACAGGCCGAGCAGGCAACACCGGCAAGGCCATCACCATGTTTACCGTCCAGGACAAGGCGCACTCTGGCTCGTAAGTATCCCGCAATGCAAATGTTTTGTGCAGAATACTCACGATGTATATCGCAGGTTGGTCAACATCCTTAAGGGTGCCAACCAGCCCGTCCCCGACGAGCTCCTCAAGTTCGGCACGACCGTCAAGAAGAAGTTGCACGACATGTACGGCTCGTTCTTCAAGGACGTCGACATGAACCAAAAGGCGACCAAGATTACGTTTGACTAGAGCGTTGCTGATTGGCTTGGCGTTTGTCATTGTTTGGCGGCTGTCCGGCCGCGTACAGCGTGGAGGCATTCGAGGAGAAAGTGCCGCTCAAAGAAGATTCTGCAACGGTCAGATACGGAATGGGTAGATAAAAGCATGTGCAGATGTTGTATCGCGTACATCATAAGAAGCAATGGAATGGTCGAGCCTGCAATCTTTGCCAGTGTCTTGATGGGCTCCGCCTCGGCCTGGTCCATGACATGCAACCGGTGCAAGAGAACAAAGGTTGAGAATGACGTGGCGATGGTGGTGCCGGGTAGTAGTGACGTGACGCTGAATTCAACATGGTGTCGCCTGAAGAATGCCTTGATGAAAAAGACGCTCCAGACGATGCGGCACAGCATGTTGATGATGTTGGCGAGCACGAGACCCTGGGCACCGAGGGGAAACACGCGCATAAAGACAAACGCAGAGGTGGCAAATGCGACGGAAAAGGCTCCCATCCAGATGGACTGGCGGTGGACTTGGCCTTCGGACGCAACGGACGCAGCAAAGGACTCGGTAAGGCCATTGAGCGCCAGGAAGGGGATGTAGAAGCAGTACGCGCCGAGGACCTCGCCAGCCCCGAAGCCGGTCCAGCGCTTGCCCGCCACAATTGATAGCAGCGACGGGGCGGCGAAGGGGCCGGTAGCAGCGACGACGGCTGAGAGCAGTATGTAGAGCCTCAGGAGGGTGTTGAGGCTGCGCTTTGCTTCCTCCACGGCGGGAGAGGGCTTGGCGGAAGAATTGTCACCGGACGGGAGCGGGGCGGACAGGAGGCGGGAGAAGTAGCTGCGGCTGCTCTCCTCAACGGGTTGGAAGAGGAGGCGCGCGAGGAGGCCGCCGTAGTTGTTTGCGAGCGCGTAGACGCCTTGGATGTCGGGGGAGGCGAGGAGGGAGATGAGAAAGGTGTCGCCCTGGGTGAGGAGGTGCTTGACGACGCTCTGGGCCATGATGCTACCGGCGAGCGTCATGGTCGGGCGGTAGAGGTACGACCAGAGGAAGTTGGCGTCGCCGCTTGTTGATACAGCCTTGGGGAGCAGGGAAAAGCCGAGGGAGGAGGCGAGGCCGTGGCCTGAGAGGACGTAGACGAGGAGCAGGGCCATGCCGTAAGAGAGCTGGCCCAGGGCAAAGGGCAGGACGCCAATGTCGACCTGGCGCTTCGAGGCCCAGGCTGCGGAACCGAAGACGATGATGCATCGGAGAAAGGTGGCGGCGGATTCGGCGGTGGCGCGCGTGCCGAACTGGAGTCGGGTCTGCATGAGGACGAAGCAGGGCTCAGACAGGAGCTCGACCATGGCGGCCACGCCGTACAGATACAGACTCTGCACGAGATACGGCGTCTCGAGAGTTGACTGGTTCGCATAGGCCAGGTACACCCACCCCAGCCCGATGCTCACGAACGCGCCGAGCAATATCGCCAGATAGCCGAGGTTGACCACCGCCTGGCCCTCCCGTCGAGCACGCCGGTGGCCATCGTCTCCCGCGGCGGAGGCAGAGGAGGCACCGCCAGCCGTGCCCTGGCGCTGGACGGCGACGCGCAGGCTCTCGCGCGCGAAGAAGAGCACCGAGAGGTAGTAGACCTCGAGCTGCGTGGACAGGCCGAGCAGCGGCGCGGTGAGGAAGCGCAGGAGGAGCTGGTTGGCGACGAAGGTGACGAGGCGGGAGAGGAGCTGCAGCAGGATGAGGAGGGAGGCGCCTTTGAGCATGGAGGGGGAGGCCTGTGCGGCAGCGGCCTCGGATCTGGGCGCCATGGCGGCGCGGATGAGGCTCAGGTTGGCATCGTGAATTTGGATGGACGTGGTTGAGTTGTGGTGGTGTGAAGTCGTGACAGGGTGGCGTTTGCGGTGCGCTGTAGGTCTAGCGCGTGCAAGGGGTATTGGCGCCTAGACTTGGCGGGTTCAGGGGACTCAACCTCGACCGAACGTCGCAATCAACCACCAATTCACGGCAATCGCCGACTCATTGCAATCCACATGCTCAGGGTCGAACCTAGAGACAAGGCGAATCAGTTTGATGGCCTGGTCCTTGATTAAAAAGCCTGACATGCTTCGGTATGCACCAGACGTCAACACATCTTCCGGTGTGAGTTATCCGCGGTGCTGCTGCCGAGCGAGTGCTCGGAGGCGATTCCGGCAGACAGGGCCGAGCCGGATTCTGCACTGCCGGCCGACTCCCGGATCCGAGGTGCCGTGCAACTCGTCCCGCACTGGAGCCGACGGCACAAGAGCTCGGCAAAGAACGGCAGCGCGGAGGGCAGCGCATGCGAGCACGGGGCTGCGGCCAATAGGTCTATCGCCCTCTCAGTAACAAACTGGTTTGTTAATAACTAACCGGTACCTAGTTATACCCCACGCGAACCTTGGGTGACCCATCTGCCCGCACGAGCACGAGCTTCCGGACAACATGAAAGTTCTCCATCTCAATTGCGCTTCTCTCCCGCCGTCCCACCAAAACCGCAAGCAAAGCTGAACCAATTTTCCACCCGTTCCCACTGTTCATCGGTGCAAATGACCGAGTCAGGCTCAGCCACGCTGCGAAGGCATATCAAGTTGACCTTTCCTTCTTGCAAGCTCTCGCTCCAGTGTACCGCTGTCCCACCATACTTTGGCTTCCAGGATCTGCATGCCGTCTGTTCCTTGCCCGGCAACTTCACTCTTGCCGACCAGGAACATCAGCAACCTTGGTACAACAATCGGGCCGCCAGCTGCGAGCCGGCCTTTCAGGGTAAATGCCGTCTGTGTCTCCAAGATGACCCACTGTGCCGCCCTCTCGGGAGCCGCTTCGTTCTGCGAGGCGTCGAACAGTCGAATCAGCTTCACGTCGTGACGAACAGCCTGAAACGGCGCAAATAGGGTCTTCATCCAGGTCCAGATTTTGTCGCCACCATGGTACACAGCACCATCGGCGTTGTAGAAGACGCAGCTCGCAGCGTACCACGAATGGAACGGGCCAGAGATGTCTAGGGAGTCGACTCGATTAGAGTACTTTTCGATAAAGGAGAGGGCAGGCAGCTCTCTGCTTGAGGCGTCCCAGGGACCGCGGTGCGTAAAACACGCTGTCCAAGATGTCATGTTTTGGCCGTGGTGTTTTGCAAAGTCCGTCACGGAGTAGATTTGAGACTGACGGCCCACTTGGAGCGCGCGTCTGATATGCACCTTAAATAGGCAGGCATCTTACTGTTACGACTACGTAGCCAAGCGCTCTGCTCACAAGCTTTGAACGTGAAAGCGCCCCTCAGCTCGGGGAGAACATTCGATTTGCAGTGCCGACTTGTTGCCGAGGTCAGCGGTCAAAGTGACGAAATGCAGTTGCGAGGATTTCTAATTGAGACGACGCGAGCCCAGCCATGGCGCCCCATGAGTGTCCGGACCTTGGCTCACTAATACTCAGTGGCTTATAATACTTTGCGGGAGCTGGGTCTGGAACCTGCAGTGAAACGTTAGCGCCCAAGGGCCGAGGCTCGCCCACAGCGGCAAGGCCGTCGGCAGCGCGGTGAGTGGCGCGCCTTTTGGACTGTGCTCCGCATGCCTCGGCACAAACAATTCAGGTTTACTAAACATCTGCCATAACGTCATCGTAAACGCAGACAGCCGGCTCTCCCGCGACCGAGCACGCGTTTCTCGAACAATAAGACATGTATAGCTGTTACGACGTGAATATATAAATAGGAGCCGAATCACGCTGTTGTCCAAGACATCCCAGCTTTAACTGCCTTTCCATGACAGCATCAATTCAAACTGCTCTTCAAAACACTATATTCCTCAGTTCCATATTCCGTGCATCATGGGTCAGCCAGACCTTTTCTATCAGCCTTTGAAGGGTGAAACCTCCGGCCTGCCGCACGACCCATTCAAAAGCTTCGTCATCCCACGTCCGATCGGGTGGATCAGCACCACAAGCCAAGACGGCAAGGAAAATTTGGCGGCTTTTAGTCAGTTTCAGAACGTTTCGTTCGACCCCCCAACTATCCTGTTAGTCCGCCTTCGACCCACCGCAGTTAGCTTAGCAGTAGCTAATTCATCCACAGCTTCATTGGCCACCAGGATCTATATAAGAAGCGGTCCAGAGACACGGTTATGAACTGCATCGAGACGAACGAGTTCGTTTGGAACATGGCAACGTAAGAACATCTTTCATCTCGTCATCTGCAAACCGCAAACGAGCTGACAAGATTGTCCATCTCAGCTATGACCTTCGCAACGACGTTAACAACACCGGGAAAGAGACGTGGGAGAACGAATTTGACGAGTTCAAAATCGAGAAAGCCCCCTCTCGGCTGGTGCGTCCGCCTCGTGTTGCAAAATCGCCCGTGTCTTTCGAGTGCCGCGTGCATAGCATTGTACGCGTTGCGAACGAATATCACGGCAAGAGCACGGCTGGGCCTCACATGGTGGGCAATTCTGATATCGTTATCGGGCGGGTTCTCGGTATCCACGTTAAGGGGGAATACATAACTCCCGATGGCGTAAGTGATACGAAGCATTTTAGTTGCGAGGCGGCTGCTGATGGCTATGTGAATAGCTGTTTGACGTGCTCAAAGCTGCACCGATTGCCAGGCTCGGGTACCGCCAGTACACCTACATCGACAACATTTTTGAAATGACAATTCCGACCATGCCGGATGAAGGGGACGTCGGTGCAGTATTGAGCGGGTCTCTTGCCTATGGAGACCCAGAAGCCGAGAGCAAGGACCAGGAGGTGTAAGTTGTGGACTATCCATCTTCGCCATGCGGATGTCCAGAGCTGTCGCAACTTGGCGCGATGGTTGGGCTTGCAACTATTTCTCGAACTATTTTCTCCAGATTACTCACTGCATCTCTACATGCTGGATTGTGCGTTGCACGTTATCCATTGTCAAATTGAGAAAACAGCCCGCCCCACTGTACGGTAATGTAATGTTGTCTGAAGGTGACGCTTAAACTACATCGTCTGTCGGTGTCTAAATTGATAGCGCTCTGTCGCTAGGCAGCAGCGATCGTGGACGATTTCTTGTCTACCTGCCCAATGTCGCGTCAAATCCCATAGTCATGTACTGTCACCCCCCAGCGTCAGATTCTGCATTTACCAGACGCCGTTAAGCCTCCCAGAAATCGTTACGTACCGGCAAAGCAGTGGAATATGGCATCTCAGTTGGCCTCAACCTCGCCTGGAGATATCCAGCACTGGGGTAGCAGAACTGAGCTCTTTATGGGAGCATCTTTTCTCAATTACGCCCTAGAATTCACTACACTCTCTTAACCGATAAGTCATGTGTAACCGGCAACCCCCGGTGCAATCCCAAGGCGAGCAGCTGCATGGCGAACATATCTTGCAAGTACCATGTGATAAACTGAGATACAGACTTTGCCTAGCCGCAACCGACGAACATGACCCTAGAAGAGGCGACAAGACAGCTGACCCTACGGTGCGGGCTTACATAGGGCCCGGACGCTGTGGGCAGTTAAACGCAGCTCGAATCTCAACACCATGCTAGGCTCTCAGTTCGTCACAGCCTCGGGTCTGCCGTCTAGGGAAAAAAACTTTCCGCTGTTCTGTGGACCACTGCTATACACGAAGCTAAGACACTGGCGTATCGATTCTTCCGGCTGCAGTGGTGCCTTTGGACATTATATCAGTCCATGTACCCAAGAAATGGTGTGACCAAATGACGATGACTATGGAACTTACATAAACCCCCTTGCCCTCTCCCGCGAGGTCCGTGTTAACCCAGCCTGGGTTCAGGGCCAAAAAGGTAAGCCCTTTCCCGCTGTACCTAATTACCGTATCTTGTGAGTGACCTATGCGAGACGACCAAATCTGCAATCGCCCAGAGGAAACTTACTCGACGTGAAATTTGGCGTTCGCCATCGTAACTGCTGCTTTAGTTACAGAATATGACGAGAAATGCAACTCCGGGTTCTTTAGTGTGAAGTCTAGGTCTCCTAGCATTGACGCAAGGTTGACAACCTTCTTGTCTTTACCCTTCTCCAAAAGGGGAATCAGGGCAATGGCAAAGAAGACAAGACTGATGACGTTAATCTTAAACTAAGCAACCGACGACTGGTCAGCAGCCCACTCCAACCCTTGCGCTGTAGGACGGTGCATGCCATGCCTGATCAGCCCATTCGTCTGGTGTAGACTTGGAAATTCCCCTCTGAGGTTCTGCACCGGCTCCGATCATGGCCCCCGCATTGCTAGGACGCATTAGGCTTACTGATTGAGGTATAACCACGGGGACGAGATTGCTCACTTGATGAGAATATCAACCTTTCCGCCTCCGACTTTAGATATCTCCGCGACTACATCCTAGAACGCCCCAGCAATCAGCATCATACACGAAGCCAGACTGAGATCATAAAAGGCTTACCGAGAATGAGTCCAAGTGTGACAAGTCCCCCTTCACGATGGCGACGTTTCTCCTGAGTAGTATCTCAGACTCTTTCGCCCTTTCGAGATTGCGAACGACGGCAACAACAAGATTATGAGGGTCGTTGCTGAGTTGCCGCACCCACTCAAGCTATGAGGTGGTCACATCAGTGCATGCAGCGTATCCTCGATATCGAGTTTGACTTACACCAAGGCCGCGAGAGGCACCGGTAACGACGACAGTTCGTGACGTGCGCTCAGACATGATGCTTCACTCTATAGCTTATGCGAGATAAATCCGTTTGGGTTTAGTGACGACAGGCGATTGACACTTTGGAACGTCGATGGTTGCTTGTTAGGATTTCCGAGACGACGAAGGACGAACTGGCCCTTTTAACTGAAGGTTGTAACCAAATTAGAGCGCCACCCTACTCACTCCCCAGGTGGACAGTTACTATCTAAGCGCTGTGACGCAATGGAAAACATTAGTTAGCTACAGCCATTGCAAATGCGGGGCGGGCAGCTGCAATAGCCCCCGCCTCATTCCACGAGGGACGTTGAGTCTCAGCTCTGCTGCTCATTATTATTAATTAGGGCTCTGTGCAGCAACGGATGTTTGGTCAGCCGTTTGCTGATTACTATTCAACATTTTTTAGCGGCAGTCCCGTGATTACTATTCAACGAATGACGTTGCTGAGCGTCACCAACACCTCACGCGCCAATCACCATCCAGCAAATCACCCCAGCAACATGTGTATAGATGAAGCTTCGGGACAATTGAAGCGTTCTGGTGCATGCGTTTGTAATAGACGACAGTGGGATTTATAAGCATGACTTCAATGTTACTACTTAATACAGTCCACCAGCTAGTCGGATTCTAACATGTTTGCCCTGTAGCACATCTTATGTCACCCCGGAGCTGTTTGCAGCAGTTCTTTGATTTCCAGACCTCTCACAAAGCTTCGCGAATGATAGTCCTTTCCGGTTCGTTCGCAACATAGAATGGGGCTATGACTACGTTCGCCGGCTAAGCCCGTTTGCAATCAGGTACTTCCGGGGGTCTCGGCAGCGTCGCCCTCGAGACGATTTTGCAGCAAAATCTCCTCCAACCCATTGATCTTCGCCTATCAAGTTGGAGCGGGAAAACGAAGTCAGAAAGAGCGGCTCGTGCGGGCATCGAGGTCCGCCGCGGCGACTTCAAAGATCCCGCCACGCTGGTCAATGCCTTCGACGGTGCAGAGGCAGTCTTCCTAGTCTCGTACCCTTCCGTCGGCGAGGAACGGTTCCAGTACCACCGCAACGCCATCGATGCAGCAAAGGCCGCGGGAGTCAAGCACGTACTTTACACGTCTCTGACATTCGGTGGCGTTGACGGTGAAGGCAGCGCTGGCGGCGTGACGCAAGCACACATCCAGACTGTACGGTACTTGAAAGCATCAAGTCTGAAGTGGACTATTCTGCGATATGCCACATATAGTCATCTTTGGAACAACTTTGCCGGCTTTTTGAGACTGGAGGGGACCGGTGATGCCGAAGTGGTTATACCAGATGATGGGCTGAACCATTGGGCTAGCCGTGACGACTTGGGCGAAGCGACAGCCAAGGTCCTCGCAAACTGGGTATGCACTCAACCGAAATTATAGAGAAAGGCCATTTGAGGAAACCGCTAACAATGACGCTGTAGAGAGACTACGAGAACCAGACCATCAATTTTACCGGACCAGAGTTGCTCAGCATAAGTGATATCGTTAGACTTTACGGCCAGCACACAGGGCGGCGCATCACCGTACGTGTGGTTGGCACCAACAAGGCCATAGAATACCACAAACAGCACAGGTCCTTGCCAGTCGAGCAAGAGGACTTTCTGCCGAATTGGGCGTCTTGGCATGGGGCTATGGCACGCGGCGAAACCGGTTTTCTCGACCCGGCGCTTGAAAATCTGTTAGGCAGGAAACCAAAAACCATTGTGGATATGGCGGATAGACTTTTTGAGCCTGAGTCTAACGTCTTGGACACGAAGGATTTTAACTGAGTATAACTTCGCTCGTCTTAAGTGGCATTATAATTTGAATCATTATCTGTTAGTGTCTGGACTAACTTCCTTAGGGTCAAGGCTGTCAATTACCAGGACCGGCGGCTTGGTTAATATTCAAGAAATATCCGAAGACCGTGATATCTTCTGTGCCTGAACTTGTCGGCGTATCCACATCTATTTCCTTCCTTAGCTTTACTCTTCAGGGAAAGTCAATAGAGACTATGTACCCCTTTACCTTACCACTGTTTATAACGAACGAGACAATTATACTAGGGCAAGTTATTACGAGACGGTATAAGATATTGAGGAGAGTTCTATCTATTTAAAGGGAAAGCCGCGGCGCCGGCTACGCTATGGTTAAATAGAGAAAGGGACAAGCAATGGTAATGAATAAGAGATATGTTAAACAATATATATACTCGTCTCAATGCCAGCAGGCTCCTACGGAATAGATTGTAAGGCCTACGTTACCTTCGTTACTATTATAGATAAATTGCAGGTTTTAATATGCATCTATTTAGTAAGGAAGGGGCTGCTCCTTTCGGAGGATAGGTTAACGTTTTTGGAGGGCACATTTTGCTAAGTGGCTAACGGTGCGAGATGCGTCGTCATTCACACCCTTTCGCTATAGGCCCGTCGCGCCTTGTATAGCCCGGCGGCAATAGCTGTAATGGTCCCGTTCAAAAACGTTAGTCATGTAAGGAAGGATGTAGACTCTATTGCCTTTTCCCTCAAGACTAAGGCTTGAGGGAAAAAATCTAGTCTTGTGTGCGTGCTACTGCTTTCATTAAATGCACGAAGGGCCTAGCTGAGCCCAAGTGTTACTTCGTATCGATACATTAGTTGGACCGTTGCTCGAGATCCCTGCTATCTGTGACAACCAGCCCTTGAGGCTCACTGTCGGTAATCACCTGCCCCGTCTCAGTCAGCTCCAAACCCGAAGGTCCGTCGTGCTTCCTCCAAAAGCTATCTCGCATTTTCTCAGGCACCTTAACTCCGAAAAGACCCACGAAGGCGACGCCGTAAAATATGACGCAGAAGTAATAGACACAACCGATCTCGGAAAACTCGCCGGTTCAAGCGCTGGATCCTCCAAGCGGGTGTTGAAGTCGTCGGCCATGGCTGTGAGCACGGCCAGGCCCAGGGCGCTGCTGCCGACTTGCAGGGCGACATTGAAGACGCCGGCCACGACGCCCCGGTCGCTCATTGACGACGACGACACGATGACGAAATTTGCAGTAACGTATACCGTAGCCATCCCGCATATGTAGAGGACCATACCGGGGAAGGTGAAGCGAAGTAGTTCGAATCGGCGGTGATGAACTGAAGAGGACCGCGCCCGGGATGAGCCCAGCGACGAAGCCCAGCGAACCGGCGGCAGCCCGGTATCCGAGATCTCTGGCGCACCCTGCCTCGCCCGGAAAGTAGATGGAGACGTGTGCCTGAGCCGAGGGGATGGCGAATCCGGCCCAATGCTCTGGAATGTCCTGCCTACAAGGAGGCCGATGAAGTTCGGGGCGAGCGCGCGCACGAGCATAGCCTGGAGGAGGCGAATTGAAGGGATCTCAATAGTTGAACACTTTAGCACAGTTGATGGACCAACCAGTGCGGCATCTATTGAGCAATCTCGCAACGTGAGGCGGCGTTTGGCTGACAAGCGGAAACCCGAGCCTGAGCCAAATGAAGCGCAGACTATTTGTCCTGCAAGAAAACGTCGGGGTCTAATCCTACATGACATGGCCTAGCTTCGGGGGGGCCGCAGCTTCGTCTTCAAGTCAAAAGGAAAAGAGATCCCTTTGGTCTTGGCCTTTTGTATGTGTCCGACCTGCCCAATGTGCCGGATGGACGAGTTTGCGACCTGGGTGAGATTGTGCTCATCGCCATGATTTGCAAGGAATCGCTGGCCTGCGCTTTGCAGCTTCCTGACAATGAGTCCTATTGCGGGAGAGCCCTAGCGGTCATATTCAACCGTGTAAATCTAACGCGAGATTAGGAGGCAGAGAATGGACGGGTATGGCGCGAGAGTAGCCTGCCTCGATGGTCGCCGGGCCTTTAGCTGACTCGGAAAATGGGGGTCTTGATTCGTCGGCAATAAGTGGTACGGGATTGGCGCTCGGATGCGCTCGCCCATCGCTCCTTATCGAAACCGCGCTGAACTGGTGAATTCTCGCTTTCTTCGGCATTTAATCGCAATAGGGGTTTCACCCACTTAGACCATCTGAATATAAGGCCAGGCAACTGTTATTGTAGTCCGTGGCCTCGTGCCGGTTATAGTTTACTCACTTTATGTTTACTCGTAGGGGTTTTACTCGCTTTACTCGCAAATTCTAACGTAACGAGGGACATAAGGCGCCCGTGGGCTATTGATTCCGTAGGAGCGTGCCCTCTTTACTTGATAGTGGGAGAGAGGCTTCCCTTATATACACATGAGCTCCTGTGTCCCCCGGCACTACCCCTTTAGTGGGGTGTGTTTGTCTTCCCCGCCAAAATACGCAGTATACCTCCCACTAGTGTGATAAGCCCGCCCGCTTTCCTCTTAACACTTCGAGGACGGACGAGGAGAGTGGATCCATAAGCTCGTATTCCTCGTTACCGAGTCTAGAGTTATTATCCGATTCCTACTCACAGTCATTCGATGATTGCGTGTAGCTTGACATAAGACGCACCGAAGGATTGTCGCTTGGATGGATTAATTCCCTGCCCTGGGCTCAAGGCTAGCTCGGATGGTGGTACTGACTCGCCTGCGCCACGACGCCGTCAAGCCCGGCCTCTTCGTGCGCGGAGTCGACGGCAAAGCAGTGCGTTATCGTGATCTCGCCGCCGGGGCCTTCGGGGGAACTCTGGCTGGGCTGGCTGTCGTAGGGGCAGCCGCGTTGACGGCGGACAATGAGGGCGCTGGTGGCGGGGAGGCAGGCGCATATCAGGCCGATGCCGATCTCGGCGTTGCTTGTCCAAATCAGCATTTCCCTCCTTGAACATCAGGCGTAAAGGAGACGGCTTTGAGAAAGGGGGACATACCCAGCCATGCCGCCGCGGACGAGGAACATGGTCACGTTCTTGGTCGTGAGGTTTCTGAGCACCAGAACCAGTCGGTAAATACTAAATGCCACGGCGATGCCTCCCGCGCAGAGTAGGCCTATGATGCGCAGGCGCTTGGGCTTGGGCAGCTGCATCGACCAGGTCAGGGGGATGGGCAAAAGCAGGATGACGAAATCGCTGATAACGCTCATGGTTGAGTTGGCGGTTATGAGGGCGGTTAAGTCGAAGCATTTGCCTGCCCCTCCGTCCCAATACGAGGCGATGGGCCAGCATATGAAAATCTTGACGCTGAGGTCCGAGACATAGTAGGCGACGAGAATGCCGAGGAAGATCTTGACGCCGATGAATATCTTGTGGTACACGGAGCTGAAGATGCGGACGATGAGGGTGAGGAGGGCAAGCTTGACGGAGAGGGCCATAAGTGGGTATATCATGCCACCGACGTAGCTGACCTGAAGAACACGATTAATTGCTTGTCGCATGTCGACTGAGAGCTGGTTGTTGTGTGGCCTTGCCTTAACGAAGGGCTCTATTTGGCTGGGCGAAACCTCCCATTGGTTGAGACCACCGCCATGTACACTCACTAATGTAGTCAGCTTGGTAGTTGAAGTTGGCAGAAGGATGGATTTGGTACACACAGAGGCATGAGATAATGCAGAAACCTATCATGAAAACCTAGAAGCTGGTGAATTCAAGGTCACTGCTAGGGTCGGTATGCGTCCTACGTATGCGGTGTATGTAGCATCTATCAACTGATTAGCAGCCGTTTCCGCCGCTTGCCGTGAAAGTCTCCGACACTCACAGTCATCAAGAGTCGGAACTCCCCGTAGAATCGTCCTCTTGGAATAGAACCGCGCTGCGACAAAGGCAGAGACGATGACTACCGTCAGTCCCTGCGTGATGTAGTTGAGCGTCCGAATGAAGTTATCAGGGTTTTCTAGGTCCGGCACCACGCCCGGAGGTGGTGCAATTGCCCCGGGGAAGCCCATGACGCGGCTGGGTGGCCATGCCTCCTCTCTAGCCCTCGTGAGATGTCGGGTTGGTGTGAGGAGGTGCAGCTTTGACATGAATAAAAGAGACAAATGAATATGCCTCTTGCGGCGTCCTCTGTCGCGTGAACTTGGTCCTGGTGACGATCAACGAATTAATAAGCCTAGTGTCACGCGTGGTGGCAAGGGCGGACGGACAGACGGTCAAATCGAGGTGCTTGAGCCGCGTAGAGATGTTGGTCTCCAAGCGAGCATATCCAACTAAAGAATCAAGGACAGCGAAATAAGATGCAAGAAAGATCCAGAGCTGGCCTGTGAAAAGATTGATCATTGTAAGTCGCATCACATACAGACTGCGACGAGCTGAATCGCGGCGGCTCATCAGGATGTTGGTCTGTGTTGCCATTGAAAGCCTCCTTCGCTGTGGCTGGGAGTGGCGGCCAATTTTGGAATGTTGGCGTTGCCATCAAAGTCTCCTTCGCTGCGGGTGTCGGTTAATCGCATATTTATGCAGCGGGGGTGAGTGACTGCCATTTAGGGCAAGTACCAGATCCACAAAAGTGGAATCGAGAATCATCAATTCTCGAATCACAATGGGGTCAATGTGAGCTTGCCTCGGGCGGGGGATTCTCTGCTCTACCGTACGCCCCAGCCACCCGCCACAGAATCGTTGTATCCAGATTCTGCATATTTTTGTTAGATTGACGGACTAGTCTTATGCACGGGCGCGAGCGCTCGGATACAACGATAGCTTGTGTGTGTGTGTGGTGGTGTATTGATTACTCGTACGCCCGGTAGCCGGCCAATAGGGCTACTATCAGCTATCGGACATTCTAGTTTCCCAAGCTGTGACTTGGTCTTCTAACAGCCCATACAGTGTCCAATTTCAGCTTTTGTGTCACCAATTCCTATCGCTCTACGCGGGCTCGTGAGGTTTGTTTGTTACTAGCAGGCGAGCTTGAAGGCTATTCTTCAAGTGTTTAGAGTCCTATCTTCGGCGGGAGAAGCGGTGTCTGCTTGTCCATGGCACGAGGTGGGGTCCTTGTCCAGTTGTGACATGGCGTATCGCACACCAACCAGACCAACCAAAAGTGAAGTGTACGAGTACACACCAGCTAATGTAGCTGGTGTGGCGTTCATATGGCGTGTGACCTTGCGGATGTAAGGATTTGTGGAGCACCGGGAAGTGTCATCCCAGAGTTCGTTATCTCTCACCAATGGTTATCGCTGGCATCAGGGTCTTCGAGTTTTGGGGCTGCAAATGTCCAGCTTGCCAGTTACGTTGACGCCCCTGCCCAAGTGATGAGGCACACAGTTCGTTTTCTTTCGCCTAGGTAATTGATATGGCGCCGAACCACTTTAGGAGACGCCGCGTTAACGGCGCCGTGTGACTGATCCAGTCTCCAGCCACACGATGTCTCACACGAACAGGCAGGAGACTGGTCCTTAATTAACTGCGATAGGGTGCCTGGGGTGAGTGCAGTATTCCGGTGCCCCTTTTTGATTTGCGATGTCGGTGGGATTCAGGCGACGCGGCAGAACGGCGGGATGGCTCCGTTTCGGCTGTCGGTCACCTGACAAAACGGTGCATGGCAACGAATGGGATGTGGTGCGACGTCCTCCAAAAACGGAGAACCACGACCCCGGAAATGGAGGCACCCGGCGCCAAATGTTGCGTGCACTGAACATGACCGAAGAGCTTGACGGGATCCCGAGTTGTCTGGTGGCTATGGTCGTATGTGCTATGCAAAAGAGGCGGCCCGATAGAAACCGCCACGAT
Organism: Tolypocladium guangdongense; assembly: GCA_022114105.1. Lineage (NCBI taxonomy): Eukaryota > Fungi > Ascomycota > Sordariomycetes > Hypocreales > Ophiocordycipitaceae > Tolypocladium > Tolypocladium guangdongense. The sequence continues at coordinate 1,935,563 of NRQP01000005.1, forward strand.
TCGACCTTAGCAGAGACGGAGTTTTTAGATAATATCCCGCTACCAAAATTTCAATCGTTAAAACACTAAACCAATTTCGGAAATACTTTATTACCAATTACTACCTAAAATGGTTTAAAATTACATTGAATTAATGTAAACTTGGAATCGCCCTTCGTAATATATTCTCTCATATTAATTAAAATAAAGTAAACCTATATTAAAAAGTAAAATTAAGTATTGCTCCGTAATCGAGATTATGCCCAGTGTCAGCCGTAATGTATTATATACCGCTGTGCCTGCCTTGTAGACTGGTATTGATATCTTCCGTGGGCTTTAGTGCGTGCCACCTAACCATGCAGGGCGGGGCATCGTGAAGTACTCAATTTTGGCATTGCTTACGCATATGCCAAGCCTACGTTGGCATCGGGTAATCTATATAGGAACATCAGAGAATGCAGCAAAGGGAGTTACCTAACCAGCATGCTTCCCATTCGGACATGACTGCCCAACGGGAAGCAGCCAAGTTCGACAGCGCCGGAGTGGTGTGCAATAGATGCACAACACCACCTCGAAAAAACGCATCGTGACCGCCCGATCGTGTTGCAGTGTCCCGAAGCTTCGTACAGGAGATGGTGGCCGAAAGGCCAACGAGTTGGTCGTTTGAAGACTCAGCGACGTGTGTTGCTTCTTTCACGTTTGTCATCCCTTTGTTGTTTTCCGTGCTTCGGGCCTGCTTTGGAGAGTTTGCATGCGCAGGCCTAACTCATTATCCCGTGTTGAGAGCATGTTAACACACAGCCGTAATAGGCCTCGGAATCGGGCTGAAAACTTCACTAATGGTCTCAAAGATAGACCAACGACTAATTTTACGCCTTCTTCCGCTCTGATTCTGGGCGGCAGTTCTGCACCTGGCGCAGCCACAAATTCAGCTTCTTCGCCTTGCAGTCCCAGATTACACAATCTGGCAACCAGCTCACCGAATCATCATACCCAGCTCACAAACACTGTCGGTGACCGGTGATGCGAGGTCCCGAGCGGCGTGAATTCGGTAATATCCAGGGGCCAATACCTCCCCCGGCTACAAGGAGGCAAGAACATGATGCGATCATTGCAAACGTTGTTGGAGGAGGACAACTACAAGTTGCCACTCCCAGTGCACAGAGTGGGTGACGGATTCGATGCTCTCGAAAGGTTCCTGGATATGATGCGCAAGGGTGTTAGTGGCGAGAAATTAGTAGTTATCAGAAAATATAGGTATTGGCATGCCGAATTTGCGTATGCCGCATGACTTATTCCCACAGTAACAAGTGTTTCTAATCTGAAATGCAATCCTAATCGTTGATATCAGAGTGCATGTGGGGCGTAAGGTTCAAGTGGCCAGCCCTCTCCAGATCCAGCCATACAGGTCCTCTGTATTGCAGCCGTCCCATGTGTCTTGATAAGCCTCACCAACCGCAACTTTCGCCAAAACCGCACTGGCTCACATCAACAGGTGTCCGGGTATGTTAAGGTATGCCTCAGGATCCATTCCTGCGAAGCCGCCTTGCCCTCTCATGGCGTACAGCAGGCTGTGACCGCCAAAGCCCATCGGCATCGACATGGTAAAGTCGTCAATACCTATGTCCATGACGCCGTCGGGTTGTTCTGTGCCGATATTTTGTGTCTGCGCTACCTGGTATTCTATGCGTGATACAATCTTTTGTGTAAGTAGTGTCTTCGGTTTCCTGGTTGCCCGAAAGCAGCCTGGCGAGCATTCCAGTCCTGGAGGATAATCTTGCTAAAATTTCGAAAGAGAGGGCCATTGTCTGTGGGTGAGAACGCCGACCAAGTCTCGTAGTTGTCACTCATCACTTCGCAGGCCCGTTCAGCTTGGTTGCTGAAAGGCCTCCTTCTCAGGTCTTGAACGATATGAATGTATGCGGGAAATGGGAAGTGGGTTGAAGCAGTCATAGGTATCCTTTGGTAAGGGGCGAGGTCAAGATTTTCGTATCGCACTCGAGTATGCCAAAAGTATGGGAAATGGCAGCATCGCGCTGTACTTCTGTCCGAGGCACAGAAGAGCCGGAATATCTCGAATAGTGTTCCACGAGGCGGCATTTATAAAGGTATGCTCGCGTCGTCCAGGTCGTCATGAAGTGGAGTGGGGTGTTCGGGTCACAGAACCTAAGATACTCGTCCTCCACCATCTTCTCCAGGGTGACCAGCTCGCTGCCCTCTGGAATGGCGCTGCGCTGGAGATCCCTGACAACGGGCTTTAAAGCAGGACTGGTGAAGCCAAGGTAGAATGTGGTGTGGCGGACAAACTCCGCCAGCTCACTATGCACAACGGCAAAAAGTGCCTCGGAGCATTTCCCCTGAACCGCCGGTGGCTGCTTCATCTCTACTCGGAGGTCTGAGTCGTTAACGTTGAGAGGAATCCTGCAATCCCAGGCGGGAGATAGCGTTGAGGTCTTGCAGCAGGCCAGCTCGCCGATTCGGGTGTCGAAGAACATGAACAACCACCAAAGTCTTCGGCGCATTTCGACCTCGAAACTGCTGCATCTCGCAGAGGCCGACTCGCTGTGAATACCCATGCGTTCCGCAATGCGAATCGCAACGCCAAGCGTGGAGGAGAGAGATCGAGGATCTTTGTAGAGGCGGACCGCGACCTAAAGCTCGTTAGCAGACATGGAAATGCCCATCCGAAAAAACGTACCAGGTAGAGATATAATGTGGTCAAGCAGTCACGATCGCTGGACCGCAAAAACCCACAGCTCAATAGAGCTTGCTGGCAGCCGAACTGATACTTGGCTTAAAGGTCATCTTTTGACGAGCCAAAGAGGGCCTGGCGGTCGTCCACGACGAGACTGAGGATGGACATGCAGTAGATGCTAAACATGAGCCCCTCAAGGGCCGGGTCAATATTTGTCACGTTGCTGGCGGCTTCGATGATGCATCCTTGAAGGCTGGGAGTGTGTGTGATCTTGAGTAGCGGGTTGACGTTGTCCAGGCAAATCTGCCAGAGCCTGAAGATATGAGCCGGTTCAGGGTGTATAGTGGAGAGGTCGGCAGCTGTCTTGCGTGCGCCAAGTAGAAGATGGTCCTCATTGTCAAATAACTGATCCAACGCGTTCCTGACCGCAGCCTCACGCACAGGGATTCACCATGGGGGGAATCGCAGCCATCGCTCGGTTCTGGGGACTAGTTCAAAATCCGTCAGTAGAGCTTCAATCAGACGCGACGTAGTCGAGCCGTTCACTGCGTGCCAGAAGTCCCTATGTGGGCGAATTAGTTATATTGAGAGTGTGTTGAAGTGGAGAGAGCGTACTTGGCCGCATAGAGCCTTCCGAATTCGACAGCTGTCGAGGGAGACGACCAATCTGGCCCCGTAGCTTCAGGCTGCTCGTCCGAATAACAGATGCCATCCGCGATAAGAGACTCCTTCACTCCAGCAGCCGGTCCCTTGTGGAGCGCTTCGAACTTGACATTGTTCTGGCGGAGAAGGCCCTCGTACTTGCGGAGACGTTCCAGAAGCTCTCGCTCTCGGAACCTGCATCTGCTCCGGCGCATCTGCGTCGCCGACACACATTGCGCCTGGTGCTTGATGCAGTTTGCACAAGGAAACCTGATCACACTTGACCTTGCGCTGCTGACAGACTACACAGGCAAGCACCTGTTGTGACCTTGCGGATTGGGAGAACGGCGCCGGCACGGACGGAGAACTGGCTGGAATAGTCTGCTCTGGGGTGCGCAGCGCCGTCGGCATGGTTGCAGCTCCGGGGTTCCGGCAGCCCTTTTTGGGTCTTGACGCACAGGAAAGAGCAGGAAATTGAGCAATTCAGGAAACTCAAGGCTCAGGCCGGAGGCAGCCAAGAAGAAGAGGGAGCCTGATTGGACGATGGACGCCAGCATTCAACTACTCGTAAAGATCCTGACATGGCTGGGCGACCGGGGGAGGCAGGATATGTACGAACTCGACAGGCTCTTGCGGGCATGGACGGTTCTATCTCGGGGCTTTTGAGTGTCCAACCTACTTTATTTATATTACAACATACTCGGCGCTGACGGTGACATCAAAATGTGACTATCCCCAAAATGTGACTTATCCACCCACATTTGATCGTACTAGAACCCAACAAACAATTTCCAATTCCTGTGCCATGGCCCATGATAATATTACCAGTGTATGCTGGGCTTGCTAGAACCCGAGAAGCAGTTTCGATGCGATGGCAAAGTTCCCAATGATTTTGCATATAATTTCGATGCCGTTCTCAACGAAGTATCGCCAGGAACGTCAACGATACCGGGGTTCTCATTTCGAGGCTAAATGCCTGGCGCGACTCACTAAGGGCTTGCAAGTGGCGAGTCGAAGACGACCATCTGAGCAACTGAGCCCAGATACATAGCCTCATCTCCTTCCGAGCTCGTGGAGGTCTGCTTTGAAGAGGTAGCTCCGCCCGGGCCCGGTGTCCAGTCATGAGCCCGAGCCCCATTGTCTCTTGTTACCTCGAGATGCCTGTGAGCCTCATGTTCCTTGCGAACCGAGTTCGTATTGCAAGAGGATGCGGTCGCGATCCTCGGCTAGAAGTCTGACTGGGCTGCACGGGATTGGCTGAAAAAGAAGACTAAAGCTTCCCTCCTGCCCAAACAGCAATACTCTCTGCGAAACACCCCCTGTGGCCCAAGGAGGGTCCTCCCATCTCATCCTGGTCGTTTGCGGTTAGTGTGGCCGAGCCGGGGGCCTCAACGTCTCTGATTCTTGTTTACGAGTAGAAGTCGTGAGTCGTGCTAACGGGGGCCTGTAACGTGTTTCGCACCAGGCCTGTAGCCCACCCAGACAATGCCACCGGGGTCCAGCACACCATGGCATCGAGTCTCGCACAAAGCGCCGTGTCGTTCAACTTGACAGAGGCAATTGACTGTAGTAGAGCCCTACGGCAATGGAACTAAAGAAGCCGACTCAACCTCAAAAAACACGTCGCCGACGCTTCCCCGTGTATATTCACATTGCGGTCCGCCTATTGATCCGGTTTCTGTCACGCTGAGCATTTGGGCTTTACGTCATGTGCGGGTGGGTGGGTTACAGGCCTGGCGAGAAAAACGTTGCAGGCCCCATCAATAGTAACTTCCTTTTACAGTCCTTTGCAATCCTACGGATATTGAAGAACGGCCTTACGTGCAACCCCTTGACCGAGCACTAATCCAAGAAGAGACATTTACTGGCACGCAGTACGAGCACTTGGGGTCAGCCTCCGCCTGGACTTGCACCCTTTGGTACCCTCCAACGTACTGTTTGTGGGAAAAACTCGTTGTCGCGGTGGAAATAACCGTAAGACACCCTTAGATCTTCCGCATGCGATCTGCGGGTGTGATGGGATGAACCCACGGGCCACGAGTTGACCTCTCTTTCTCGGATGAAGCTAGGTCACCTGGATAGCTCGCCACCCACCCCCTGGCCTCAGTGTCACATGGCTGGGTTTAGTCGCGGGTGATGAAACCCTGGCCTGTGAAACCCTGGCCTGCTGGGCTTCGGGCCGATGCTCTGACGGATCATGGCTTGGCTTACGAGTACGAAGCAGTATGGGATCCGAGGAAATAATCCGACTGCGACTTCGTTGGTGAGATCCTTCGCGGGAGATGAAGGACTGAGGCGACGGGGATGAATGTCGTCCCACGTGGGCATGGAAACGCCAGCCTTTTGTATAAGACGAGACAGTTTCGTCGAGGGAGATCCAACCGCCAGTCAGGTCTGTTAGATCCGATCAGGCTCTCACCAGTCTTTCCAAAGTCGAGAACAAAGTCCCAAAATGCTGTCGTTGTCGAGAGCTCTCCGCCACATTGGCGTGGGATGGCTCTGTGCCGCGGCTTTGTCTGCTGTTGCAGATGGCTCCCCCATGGTCGAGGCGTCTTTGACGCAACGTGCCGCGTCCGGCGACCGTCTTGTCTTTTGCCACTTCATGGTCAGCAGCTCTTCAGTCTCGAGGCTGCGCTGTGACAGGACAACTGACATGTACGCAGATTGGCATCGTCAGTGACCGCACCAGCGCCGCCGACTACGACGATGACATGCGGCGCGCCAAGGACGCGGGTATCGACGCTTTCGCCCTCAACATTGGCGTCGACGGATACACGGACCAGCAGCTCGGCTACGCGTACGACTCGGCGGCCAACAACGGCATGAAGGTCTTCATCTCCTTCGACTTCAACTGGTGGAGTACCGGTGATGCCGCCGGTGTCGGCCGCAAGATTGCGCAGTACGCAGGCAAGCCGGCCCAGCTCCAGGTTGACGGCCGCGTGTTCGTTTCGTCCTTTGCCGGAGACGGGCTCAATGTCGATGCCATGCGCACGGCTGCCGGCTCGAACGTCTACTTTGTGCCCAACTTCCACCCGGGCCAGGGGTCGGCTGACAAACTTGATGGTGCTCTCAACTGGATGGTGAGTTTGGGAACGGCCTCGATGTCGTTCGAGACTGAGTGCGGGTTTTGACTGTTATGCAGGGCTGGGACAACAACGGCAACAACAAGGCCCCAACCCCCGGGCATACTGTCGCTGTTGCGGATGGCGACAAATCGTACATGCAGTGGCTCGGCAGCAAGGCTTACCTGGCTCGTATGTCTAGACTACTTGGACGCGTCGACTTGGCTACAGATAACTGACTCGAAAACAGCTGTTTCCCCCTGGTTCTTCACTCACTTTGGCCCTGTAAGCGGCCCCCGCGACAGAGTGGCGCCGTTCAAAGCTAACGACTACCGCAGGAAGTCACCTACAGCAAGAACTGGGTGTTCCCCGGCGGCTCTCTCATCTTTGACCGCTGGAACCAGGTCCTAGACAAGGGATTCCCCATGGTCGAGATTATCACCTGGAACGACTATGGCGAGTCCCACTACATCGGCCCCCTGAAGTCTCCTCACTACGATGACGGCAACTCCAAGTGGGTGAATGACATGTATGTCCAGCCCAAACTTAGGCTCAATCAAAGGACCGTGTATAGCTGACAAGACCACCACCAGGCCCCACGACGGCTGGCTCGACCTCTCCAAGCCCTTTATCGCCGCGTACAAGGCCAAGGCCAAGTCAGTCAACAGCTATATCACGGACGACAAGATCGTCTACTGGTACCGCCGCACGCTCCGCGACCTCAACTGCGACGCGACCGACACCACTTCCGGCCGTCCCGCCAACAACGACAGCGGCAACTACTTCCAAGGTCGGCCCAACGGCTGGGAGACCATGGACGATGTCGTCTACGTGGCGACCCTCCTCAAGGACGCTGGTACCGTGACGGTTCAGTCCGGCGGCCAGTCCAAGACCGTGAACGTCCCCGCTGGTGCCAACATCTTCACGGTCCCGGCTGGTGTTGGCCCGCAAAACTTCAAGCTTACTCGTGGCTCCGGCACTGTCCTCGAGGGCAAGTCGCTTATGGACATTTCCGACGTTTGCCCCTGCGGCATCTACAACTTCAACGCCTATGTTGGGACTCTGCCTGCGGGCTTCTCGGATCCTCTCCAGCCGCACGGTCTTGCATCCCTGACTGTTGGTCTTCACGTCACTACCTGCGAGGCCAAGCCGTCCCTGGGCACCAACCCGCCCATCTCCTCCGGCCCGCCTGGTCAAGTTACCACGACCACGACTTCCGGTCAGCCTCCTATCACGTCGACCACGACCACGACTTCTTATCCGCCGCCCGTGACTAACCCTCCTGGTGGCACCAGTTAGGTTTCCATCTCCTTAATTATCCCGTTTGTCCCGGCATGTGTGTGCTGACCCCGTTCACAGAGGTTTGCGTCCAGGGCACCAACGCCGACGGTGAGTCTGGCAACTTCAGCGGCCTGTGCAGCTTCAGCTGCCAATACGGCTACTGCCCTACGGGGCCTTGCAAGTGCACCGCCTACGGAGATGCCGTGGCGCCACCGCCGGAGTCGGGCTACAACGGCTGCCCACTGCCGGGCGAGAGTGACGCGTACAAGGGGCTTTGCAGCTTTTCTTGCAGCCACGGTTACTGTCCCGACACGGCATGCCAGCGTTGCTAAACTGTTACATGGGAGGGTTTGTAGTGTAGAGGCAACAAGTTACCTCGACGAATAAGGTTATATGTATATAGGATTGCCCTACAGATTGTTAATATGGCATAAATTCATCAAGAAAATCACAGCAGTAAGATGGCATAAACAGACCTTCCCCCTAAACTCCATCCCTCGCGAAGCATCACGACGGCACCCCAGCATCCATGACATCCATGCCCTGCAGCAACTGGCTCTTGCTGCACATCTTGCCCAGCCTCATCAGCTCCGCGCTCTGCGACATGGCCGGGTCCCGCCCCATGCTCGCCATGGCCACCACCGTCTCGCCCTTGGTGTAGTAGGCCACGAACTTGGCCTCGGCCGGATCGCCCTGCAGCACCACGTCGTCCCAGCCGTTGGCCGTGTTACCACAGTACCGCATCTGTGCACCTAGAGCTGACCAGAAGATGGGCATGAAGCGCGGGCTGGCGACGGACGGGTTGACGATGTGAGCGGCGGCGGCCCGGCCCGAGTTCTGAGCCACGTTCCAGTGCTCGATGCGCGCAGGCCTGCCGTCGCCGCCGGGGCCGTGGTACGGGTACGTGGCGATGTCGCCGACGGCGTACACGTCTTTTACTCCGGTGACCTGGAAGTGCTCGTCGGTCGTGATGGAGCCGTCCTGCCCGAGGCGCAGGATCCTGTTGTCCCGTAGGAATTCGGTCGCGGGGGCCACGCCGACGCCAAGGATGACCAGGTCGGCTTCCAGCCTCGTCCCGTCCTTGAGGCACACGGCGCCGACCTTGGATGGGTCTGATGCCGAGGGCTCGGCCTTGTCGATGCCGGCGCCATTGTAGAACGTGACGCCCTTGGCCTCGGCAGACTTTTGGATGCCAGCACCGACGCGTTCGCCGAGAACGCGTTCCAGGGGCGTCTTGCTCATGTCCACAACGGTGACGGAATTGTCCTTGCATGTCGCATTGGCCACCTCCATGCCAATAAAGGACGACCCTATGATGACAATCTTCTTGCCCTTTTCGCCAATCGCCTCAACGATGGCTTTTGCATCGTGTACATTCCGCAGCGTGAAGATGTTGCCGAGGACCTGGAATCCTTCCAAGGGGAGTGTTTTGGCTGTCCCGCCCGTCGCGAGAACCAGCTTGGTATACGCAATCTTGCCGCCCGCCCTTGTCGACACGGATCGCTCTGAGAAATCGACGCCAGTGACTTCGCCGTCAACCCAGTCCACGGACCCGCTCTCAAACCAGCTCTTGTCGCGCCAGGCCAGCTTGGCAGGGTCTGTTATGAGGGCTTTGCTGAGCTTCGGCCGGTCGATGGGCAGGTATCCTTCGTTGGAAATGATGGTAACGGCGCCGGCGTAGCCCTTTTCTCGGAGGCCCTCGACGACGCCCAAGGCTCCAGATCCTCCGCCTACCACGACGACCTTGTCCTGGCCTGCGCCAGCCGCGGCGATGCTGCACTGGAAGTTGGGCCTCCGGCGAGAGGCCTTGACGGCAGATTCTTCACAGGTAACGTAGACGGCGCCGTCGCGCTCGGCGGCCTGGAACACGGGGAGGGCGTCGAGGGCCGGGGCGTCCTCGACATCGCCAGTCTTGGCGTCGAAGCACGCTATCAGCAGTTGAGTTGGCCGCCTGGCAAGCAGTGGGTTGGAACGGCAATATCAGCGGCAGCAACTCAGACTCACCTCCATGCCAGGGACACGTCAAGCGCCCCGATGCCGTCAAGACGCCCTTTGCGAGCGGCGCGCCGTAATGGGTGCACCTGGCGCCGAGTGCTTGGACTTTGCCCGCCGCGTTGACGAGGAGGACCTTGCCGTCAGCGATGCCCTCGACCTCGACCTCCCGCTTTGCGCCGGGCGCGAGGGACAGGGACGAGACGCCCCTGAGCCTGTATTCGTTGGCCATGGCTCGTGTGCTCAGTGAGAAGTGGCGCGCCGGCGGACTCCGAATCGGCTGGGCGAGGCGTCTGGGAGCGAGCACACGGAGGATGCTGCTGCGAGGGGGCATGTATGCAACGGAAGATGATGTCAGAGCAAAGGCGGTAGGATGAGGGGCTGACGAGGGACGACGAGGACTGCCATACGGAGAGTGACGAGCCGACGCGGCAATGGACGCTGGAATCATGGATGACAATGCGATGACGCTGACTGGCTGGCGCTGAATCTGCGAGCAAGCTTTCGGGAATGGTGCACCAAATGACGACATGGAGCTCCGGCACTAAAACAGGTACGCATCAGCTATTACAACGGGAGGTTGCGCCTGGTGCGTCATGCAGACCATCGAGGCCAATCAACCACCAGCAAACAGCTGCATCTTGGGTGCCCAAAACGGTTGCATCGGGCCCGAAGTGGCTGGATTGGGAGAGCCACCGTGCGAGCCCAAGCAGCCATGATGCACCCTCATCGTCCGCGCCGTCTGTTGCGTGTGCCTCTGTTCATCGCATGGCCTCATATGCGGCCGCTCCGCTGAGTTCGTTCCCCTGCGATCCTTAGCAGCGGCGTGGGGCCCGTCACCAACGACGGCCACCCCGCCCCGGCGCGCTGATAAGGCGCTTGTCGCTGGCGCCCCGTCTCGGAATCCCCACCAGCTTTAATCACCTGGAACCATTCTTCGACCTCATCAACCGTGGCTCGCGTTTCCCTTTTTTCTTCCTGATTTATGATACCTGCGCACAGCCTCTTCTGCTTCATCCCTCGACGACATGCCTTAGGCTCGCCCGCCTCGACCCTCCTCGACCCTCCTCGACCCTCGACCGCATCCACCTCACCCTCACCACCTGTCTCCTCGGACCATGAAGACCGCGGCAGCGTCCTCCTCGCCCCCAGCTTCGAGATCTGACGACAGAGCACACGGCGGCGGCCGCCACCATGGCCTTTTCCTCGCCGACGCCCGACCCGATCCCGCGATCCAGCTCCGTCCGCGCCCGCCGCGCGCCCAACTCGTCCGCTCTGCACTGCTGCTGCGGGCGCATCGACTGCCTCCTGCTCAAGAGGAACTGCTCCGTCCTCGAGACGGTCGAAAAGGACGTCCACACGGCCGCCCAGCTGGGCCAGGTACGTGCCTCCCGTGCCTCCGGCCTACGCGCGCGCGAGGAAGGGCTTCGCCGGCGCTTCGCCTCATTCCGACGCATTCCACCCCTCCCCAGCCCTCGCGTTCCTCTGCCTTTGTGTAATCATTGCTCCGCTTCATGTCTCTGCATGCCACAGCCGTGCAATGCCTCTCCGCTAGTTTGTTTCTACAAACATGAGCTTCGCTACGGCCATCCATCATGGAGTCGTCGCTGACCTTTGCCCTGCAGGCTCTGCTTGCGCGGCATGAGGCCTACATGGCCGACGCCGAGCGCGACCGCCTGGAGCTGACTACGCGTATCGAACGCTTGGAGCTGGACAAGCTGGACCTCGAGGCCGCCAATGCGAGCAGGATCGAGGAGAACCGAAATCTGCTCGACCAGCTCGAGGCCCTCAACAACACCATCTCCGACTCCGACACCAAGATCAAGAGCCTCGAGGCCAGCCTGCTCTCCTCGCAGCAGACCGTCCGCCGCCTCGAGGCCGCCGCGGCCAGAGCTGCCGATGCAGAGAGCCACATTTCCGTGCTCGAGGACGAACAGGACAAGCTCCACCAAGAACTTCGGTCCACCAAGGAAGATGCTCGCACCCACGTGCAGCGCTTCAAGGAGGCCCAGCGTGGGATTCTCGACATGCAAGATCAGCTGGAGCGCATAGAGAAGGAGGCTCATCAAGAACGCCAACGCCATGCCGAGGCCCTGGACAGAATGGAGCGCCAGCGCGAAATCGACAAGCAGCTTGACATGGCTGCTGGTCGACTTAAGGGAGCCGCGGCCACCAAATCGCTCCACGATCAAAGGAATGGCGACTCAATCGTCGGCCACTTTGTGCGGGACCTGCTCGAGGACAACGCCAATCTGCAGCTTGGCATCGCTGAGCTGAGGGAGATGCTCATCAACTCAAATGACGAGATTCAGTCGCTGAGAGACCAGCTCATGTTCCATCAACCCGTGCCTCAGGACGACGCCGGCCCGGCCTCGACTCTCAAGGCGGAGCTCGAACCGCTGCAGGACAGCAACCGGCTGTCACAAGAGCTGCACATCCACCACCACTACCACGTCCCGCCTAAACAGGACACCAAAAAGCAAAGGAAGAAGCGGCATGGCCTGCTGTCCGGCACGTTTTCTCCCCCTGCACTGCCAGATCCCTCGTCGCCCAGACGCCCCAACAAATGGGGCATCGCATCTTCTCCTACCGCCCCTGCCCTGCTCTCTCGTACCACGGGTGACGCAACACCCACCCTGTCGAGGCCGAGGCCTCGCAACAGCTGGGCGGGCTCCTCGAACCCACCGTCGGAATTCTCTTCATCCATCCCAGGCTCGCCCAGCCAACGGGGCGGCGTCTTCGATGTCTTCACCGACTCTGACCAGCTGAGTTCCCCTACGACGAGCCTTGACCCAATGTCGCCCACCTGGGGAGCGTCGCACAGCAAGCGGCCTTCAGTGGCATCCTCCAAAAGCTTCCAATCGCTGTCGCTGTCGATCATGGAGCTTGTGCCTGACAACCCATCCGGCCACCAGTCAGGCCATCACATCTGCAACGAGCACACCATTCAGGAAGAGGACGAAGACCACCAAGACTTGCCGCAGCTTGGACAAACCACGGAGGTGGTGGTGGAGAACGCCTTGCCCATTGAAGACTCGACGACAGAGGATTCAGGATACTCTAGGGACGATATCATGCCTGGTCCGCGACTGCGTCGCACGGCGTCCCATGAGTCAATCATGTCGCTCACTGGTGGCCTGGACATTCACACACTCAAGTCTCGGCCAAGTCAGATGACTCTTCGGCCCCTTGGCGGAGCCGATGCAGTCGTGACCGGTGTCACGGCCCAGCCGACGCTTTCGCGAACATCTGGCAAACGTAGTGACGTTGCGCTCCGAGACCACTTTGTCGGCTTCCAATCGCCGAGGTCGGTTTCCGGTCCAATATCCCAGCCCTTCTCTCCAGGATCGTCTCCTGTATCATCAGGAGGCTCTCGTTCGTTTGGAAAGTGGGTAGGGTGGCGGCCTTGGGGAGGTGGCTCGAGTCCGAACGCGGCCGACGGTTCGCCAAAGCACTCGGACAAGGTGAGGGATGCGAGCCGCCCTCCTGGAATAAACCAGCGCGGACCAATACCGGGGTTTCAGCAGTACTGGGCGGCCGAGAAACGCAAGGGCGCCCCAGCGAAAGTGACGGCCGAGACAGTGGACCGAGATGCGCTGGTTGACGGTTTACGAGAGTGAGAAGCCTTGAGAGCCAGGCGCCAGCGCCAGTGCGGAGGCCGTTTGTGAAGGTGGACACCCGCAGGATCGCTGTAGCTGTCTTGAGGTTGGATTTCCTTGTCATTCACTCTCCTTTTTTTTTTTTTGGTTTTTATTTGCATAAGCGCAGGTTGGTTCCCGCGGCGTTTGTTTGACCTGGACGACGGTCTTTGGTGCATACCACTGGGGAGTTTTGGAGGTGGAGATACCCTGGCCGCTCGCAGGCCGAATTCCCTATGTTAAAATTGGTCGTGGTTTGGATGGGGCTTGAACTAATTTGAACCAGACATGTTGCGTACTTTTGTTTTCTCCCAAGTTAAATCCATATAGCTTAGCCTGGCCTTGGCCGGCATCAGCGGAGTCGAATGTACAGGAAGTGTTAAGGAGCTGTTTGCCATCACGGTTGAAGTTATGCAAGACAGTGGTGAGAACGACGGACAGTGTGCACTTCATTAGGTAGGTACCCCTGTATCTTCGGAGATGCGTTCCAAGCCAGTCAACACCAACGGCTACTCCCGTTTGCAGCCTACTGGGCTCCTCCCGAAGCCGCCATGGCCGCCTCTCGCGCACCGCAACAGCAGAAGTTCTCCAACAGCCGCGGATCGGCCCCGGTACGTGGGTGTTGTGCTCCTTTGTTTGGCATCCGGACAACAGGGAGGCGATTCACGTGCATTGACTGGACTGTGCCCGACAGAGCCACAGTGCGATGCAGCGCGGCTTAGGAGGTGGTTTGCTGGTAGAGCTGTGTGTGACTCGCTCGCGAGGCGGGCGTAACTTGAGTGTTTCTTTGTTTGCTCGGCTGCAGTCGGTCTTCGGAGCTGTCTGGGGCCGGGCGGTTTCTGATGTGCGGCCTGGCCGGCCACGGGGGGGGCCGAGTCCCGCGCGGCCGACAATGGAGGCGCTCGAACCGGGATGGACGCTAGACCGTCCTTTGGTAACGAACCGTTGGACAGCAGAATTGCGTAAGCCGAACATATGTGCTAGCAATCTTCACCGATTAAATCGGTTCGTCACATAGACGCAGGATCGCGGACAACAGGAATAGGGGGCAGGGCCAGGATGGGATTTAGGACGGCATGGACCTCCAGGCATTGCTCAGTAGAGTAGTCCACAAAGAATGGAATAATGCCATGTGGTACAGCACGACAGCCTGCCATTTGTGCGCTGCAGAAAGGAGTGGGAAAGGCTTCCTCATTCCGGCATTGCCTCACCTGCACCGCGCCGAAAATGGCTGGCCTCGGCGGAGCAGCCAACACACCTGCAAGCAAGAAGGATGGCGCTGGTTTTAGAGGGCGATAGTGTCTAGTATGCACCCTCGGAGACAGCCCGCCTCTCACGGGAGTTGCTGCTTCAACGGGAGCCTCGACCTGTTCTCGATGCAGCCCCCAGTCATCCGACGACTTGGGACGGTGAAAGAGGAGCCAGCCAATGGCGGTAGCAGTGAGAAGTCAGATCAGAATGGGCTGCAGCACGGCGACAGCCGCGTTCGAAGATACTACGCCGGCGATGACGGAGAACGGGGAGCCTCCATCTGGTCCCGGCAGGGTTGAAGCCGGCGCGGGACGTAGCCCATCTGCGACAGGCTACCATTACGGACGTCGATGAGGCACTCGACGACCCAGCCGCAGGCCGTCAGGACGGAGCCGAGGTAGAAGAAGAAGAACACACATAGCCGCCAGACGCTCGGCGTGCCGACAGTGGCCTTGATCAGACTCAAGACGCCCTTGTCCCCAGAGCCCTCGTCGGCGTCACTGGACGGCACATAACACTCCTGACTGGCTGGTGCTGCGTTTATTTTCTTTCGCTTCAACCTCAGCGCGCCTTGAAAGGCAACGAGCACCAGGGCCAGGTTGGCAACCCCGATGCCCAGGAGAGCCTTGTAAAACAGGCACCACCGCGACACCGACGCGGAAGTCACCACGGCCATCGAGGCAAAAGACCCGACAGGCAGCCGGCCATGTACATAACATGGATCAACGCTAGCCAGCGGTGTGCGTCATAGAAGGCTTGCCAGATGCTGACGAGCCAGAAGGCGGCGGCGAAGAGGCCGGACGGGGCCACGCGCGGAGGGCGTGCGCGGCGACCTAGCAGACGGCGCCGAGGGTGAGCACGCAGCCCGGGGAGAGCGACTGGCACATGTGCGTGCTGGACAGAGCCGCGGCGAGCCATCCGAGGAAGCTGGCGCCGTACACGCTGGACACGATGGCGGTGCTGATGCTGTACTCTCGGATGGCGCGCGGGAGCAGGGCGCCGGTGCTGCCGTCGTTTACGCCGGCGAGGAAGGAGGGGAAACCGACTCTAAGGACCTTAAGGCGTGTCGCGCGGCGGAAGCGGCCCTGGATTGCCTAATTGGGAGGCTACGAGTCTGAATACACTGGCTCGCGGGCCTTGCCTCTCGGGGCGAGCTCCAACGCCTCGACGGCGTCGTTGAGTGTTTTCGTCAAACCAGTTCTATGGCTGAATAAATGGTCCACGGCACAGGTTCAGAGTTGACAACCCCTCGTGCTTGCGGGTGAGCTGAACGCTTCATGTTCATTAATGTTCACACTCCAGTCGGCTAGAGTCCAGTCGCTAGAGTACTCGCACTACACCGTTTCCCGGCGTGAGCGTACCGCAAGTTTATTAATAAGCCATGAATATTTGAAAAAGGCTTGTACGATGTATTAACATCTCGGTAGGCCCGCGTGTGCACTTCATGTTGCTGAGCGGCATTGCCAAGACTCGTGAACTGCACGAAGCACGTACGAATCTTGATCCCATTTAAAAACCTTGCTTGCTGTTGGCGAGAAAATACTCCCCGCATCCGAATGCCCATTGCGTACGGATCACCCCGTACGAATACTTCGTACCGCAGCAATGGACGCTGTGGGCTTCGTTGGAAGGGCCAACGTCATTAATGTATGTAGGCAGTTGTGCATCTGGAGAGGGTACATGTATTAAGATGTATTAATAGCGAGTATCAATGAAACGGCACATGCAGGAGACTTGTGCGTACGGTCGCCAAGCCTGTGTTCAGAATATTCTGCACTACGAGTAAGCTACGGCGCCGGCACCGAATCCAAGAGGACAGACACATCGAGCTCATGTCCTCCCTGGAGTCCCAGGAATCCGGTCCATGACCCTCCCGCGAAACGACCCGCCCATCCGCCAGCGGGTGATGGTGCCATCAGCAAGTCTCATCACAGCATGGATCGGTCACCTACTCTACCTAATCTCAGCCAATTTTTGTGTACGCTGCGGGGGAATCCGGCAACCAGCCCCCCTGCTGAACTCGACAACAGCGCCACAGCGGCTGTCAACTCCCCCTCGGCTCTCAAGAAGGCATACCTCTTTCTTCCCCCCAAAAAGAAAACCTTTGTTTGTCTCGTGCAGTCGACGATGAAAAACTCAAAGGAAAACAAGGCCAAAGGAGAAGAAGTAAAACGAAATACAATCCTATTCGCCACCAATCACCTGCATAGAGGAGGGTGGGAATTCCACCCGATGAGCGTTGTGCGGGAAGCTCTGCTGGCGTTCAAGCATTCTTGGTGCCGTCAGCCACTCAAGCCTCCCGCGGTGTTTCTTTTGCGACAGTGGGACTGGCTGCTGCTGGGGCCTCGAGCGGAGCCGCGGCCCGTGTGAGACGGTCTTGGAGATACAAGCATGATTCGATGCTCACGGCTTCTTGTTGTTGCCAAGTTGCCCCAAGTTGCCCCAAACGCCCGCCTTTGCCTCCAGTCGCGAACGCAGTCTTGGGCCTCGAGGACGGATCTTTGTCGTCGTGGCTGGGGAAGTGTCCGAATGCAGCAGCTGCCGCAGGCGGGCAGGTTTTTGTCAAATTTCGCTGCCGTCTCTCATTTGCCTGTATGCAGGCGGCCAGAACGAGCCCAAGCCAATATCAACCAACAGGCCAGGACCAACAGCAGCAACCGATTAAGCACGGAGCTGCTAGTTTTGTCCAACTGCGCCGGCCGCGGCTGGATATTTGTCATTCATGATCCGTGCCGTCGGCCAAGAGAGGCAACAGAACCTCATCCGGGTCAGTGCGAGTTCTCCTTGTCCGCCGTCGGTTATTGCATCGATGGCGTTTCTGGGCGCGGATTGCCTGAAGCCGTCGCCATGGCGGATGGCTAGAGCACCGACTAATAAGAAGTTGTCAAAACGGCTTTCTCCAGCCGCCGCGCGCCGCGACGGAGCCGGACTGGGCTGACAGTGGCTGACACGGCGGACTGGCCCTCTGTTCATGCTGGCTACTGGGACGCGGATGGTCGCGGATCCGAATGTTGCGGTGATGACCGGCTGCTGCATCGCGACAATAAAGGTCAGACGACACCAGCGGCGCAGCATCCGATCAGCCAGCCGGGGGCACTGCGAACCGCGACCAGGGGCCCCACGGCCCAGCAATGATGGATACTCGCTATGGGCTGTCTCGGGATCTCAGGCCCTCGCTGTCTCGCTTACAAGTTGCTCCCTGCGTCTGTCTCGATCAACGATGACCGGGTGTAATGCAAGGGTGGACACACCCCGGTCACGCCCAGCCCAGCAAATCTCTCCCCTCCTGTTCGCTGCGGGCAAGGGTGGCGTCTTGATCGCACACGACCGAATGGGTTGGGATCTACCTACGTACTCCGTACTGTACGAGTATGTACGAGACATACCCAGACACGAACGGGGCAGATATGGTGGTGGATGTGGTGGAGGTGGTGGGCACACGGCAAAAGCAAGCACAGCACGCGGCGCCATGTCAGTGACGATGAGGACCTCTCCCTCATTTTCTTTCTCTGCCCTTTTCCCGCCCGTCTTCGTGACTTCTGCGAGCCCATTTCCTCGTCGTCGGGTTCTACTTAAGCACATTGCTGGCCGCTCCATGGCTCGCCCGCTCGCCGACCCGTCCCCTTGACCCCTTCAAGTGCAGGGCGTCGAAATAAGCCCTCCGGACGCACGAGGATAACCAACAGTAAACGACATAAATCTCAGCCTCCGTCACACTCCTTTCCCATCCCGTTCAGCCCAGCAGCAGCGGCAAGCATCTCTCGCCATGGGATCCGAATTCGGCGTCCACGCCGACTCCAAGCCGGAGCCTGTGCTCGGCAACGTGGGAGTCTTCTGGGCATGTTGGACGTGTATCTGGACCACGCTGCTCGTGGCGGGCATGGCGTTCCTCGTCTCCCGCCGCCAGATGCCGGTCCTGCGCATCCGAGGCCTGGGTCTGTCGCTGTCCGCCATCGCGCTGCTTCACCTGTACTGGATATCCGTCCAGCTCGGGTACATCCTCGGGCCCCTGGCGCCGAGTAACGCCGAGTACTGGATCATGGGCATCTACCTGCCCTTTGGCATCGCCCTCTTCCACGCCTCCAACAGCCGCTTCCTGCACATTGCAAAGGCGCAGAAGAAGTACGCCCAGCACGGGAACGGCATCGTCGATGGACCGGCCAGCTCGAAGCGCAAGGACGGCGTCGTGGGTCGCTTCCGCCGCCTCGACTACACGGCCAAGACCCTCGTCGTCGTAGGCCTTGGAATACTGTTCCAGGTGAGACGCCACACCATGTTCACTCGCTCCTCATGGCTAACCGTGCGGCCAGTTGTTCCTCACCGTGGTCATGTACCTCATCTCGCGCAAGTGGCACAGCACATGGGGTGTTCCGGGCACCGAGGTGACGGGTACCGAGATGGAGCAGAAGATGGAGATGGGCCGCGGTTGGGAGTGGCGAGCATCACCATGCACTTGCTAGAGAGTAACTGCCGGCTAACTTGACGACAGGTGGCCCTCGGTCTTTTGGCAGTTCTTCTGGGCGTGGATAATCGCCCCTTTTATCCTGTGGCAGGCTCGCGGCATCAATGACACTCAGGGCTGGAGAGTCCAGACCATTGCCTGCGCCATCGCCAAGTGGGTGCCTCTAGCGTCGAGATGCAGAGATATCGCTAACAGTGTGCAGCCTGCATGCTGCCCCCATGTGGCTCGTCGCTCTATATGTTCCTGCCATGGAGCCGGTAAACAAGTACTGGATTCCTCCTCAGTGGTATGATTGAACCTCTCCACATTGTCTTCGTTATGTACATGTATGCAGATCTAACACTCTGCAGGATCGCCGTCTCCATCATGATGATGGAAATATTCACAGTCTTCCTTCCATGCTGGGAAGTCATGCGCCACCAAACACTCCGCCAGGAGACGCTGGACTCCATCGCCCAGTGGGAGACCAACAACAAGGTCTCCCGGCCCGGTGCCAGGTCCCTCAACTCTGCCTCGACCATGGTCGAATCTATGGTGTCGGGTTGGAAGTCGACCAACGGGTCCGTAAAGACAAACAACTCTGGCGAGAGTATCTTGACCATGGGCGCCCTCGAGCACGTCCTGGAGCGCAACCCCTTGCCGCTTCAGGAGTTTTCCGCCCTCCGCGACTTTTCCGGCGAAAACATTGCCTTCCTGACCTGTGTTGCCGAGTGGAAAAACTCGCTGCCTCCGGCCGTGAGGGGCGGCGCCGAGGGAGCTAAGGACCAGAACACGAGGGAGCTTGTGCACGAGCGATTCAACCGCGCCCTCCGCATCTACGCCGACTTCGTCAGCACCCGCGATGCCGAGTTCCCCATCAACATCTCGTCGCAGGACCTCAAGAGGCTGGAAAGCGTCTTTGAGAGCTCCGCCCGCATCCTTTACGGCGAGAAGCGCGACATCGACCCCGCCACGCCGTTCGATACTCCGGAAATCTCCATCAAACCCCCCTCAACGCCAACCTCATCGTCTGACGGCTCAGAAAAGGCCATCGAGGACAGGGTGCAGTTTTGGGGCGAGATGCCCGAGAACTTTGACGAGACCGTCTTCGACGATGCGGAGAAGAGCATCAAGTACCTTGTGCTGACCAACACGTGGCCCAAGTTTGTCAGGGACCGGAGGTCGTCGATGGATTCTTTCATTGCCATAGAGGGGGCCCGTACAGATGACGCGTGAGAGACCCGCGAAGTGAGTGAGCAGCGGGTGCGTGAGTTTGGGTATGGTGACTTACTTCAAATCGTGCTCATGGATTATGAGTCGGATAATACTACTGCTATAATACCCGTAATACCGTGCATGCGCATGTCGACTGGAGTTCAAGCTCGTGGCTACAGGCAGGTTATGTTCAATTGTCTGGTGCATGCACACCGAGGCAAGACGCTGTGATTGCCTCGAGTGAGTATCCGTGCACCTATTGCTGTACTCGGCTCCTCAACCGCAAGCCAAGCCCCTCGCCTTGGTTCCCCTAAAGGGTCCGGCACAGGCTCTCGGAGGTCCGAGTGCGGACCCGAGAATTGTGGGCCCGGTCCGACGCATGCACAAATCTTCCGCACGCAAGGGACGCCTTATTACTCTGTGTCCTCCATCCGCTCACCCGCACTCCAACAGGCCAATATACTCCTTAAACCGATACACCGAATCCGGCCGTCGCCGTCTCGCCACCTCCCTCTGCCGGCATCATGTCGCAGACACCACCGCTCACCTTCCGCGCTGCCACCTCCGACGACATCCCCCCCGTGCTGGGCCTCGTGCGCTCTGCTTACCGCGGCGAGCCAAGCCGTGCGGGCTGGACCACCGAGGCGGACCTCGTCGCCGACGAGCGCATTGACGAGACGGGCATGCTGGCCAAGGTGACGCAGCCCGGCGGCACCATCCTCGTCGCGCACGACGGCGCGGGCCGCCTCGTGGGCTGCTGCGAGCTGGCGAGGAAGGGTGACGACCTGGCGTATTTCGGGCTCTTCGCCGTGGACCCCACGCTCCAGGCCGGCGGCATCGGGAGGCGCATCCTCGCGCAGGCGGAGGCGCACGCAAGGGGTTGGGAGGTACGCAGGCTCGAGATGTGGGTGATCTGGACGCGCGAGGAGCTCATCTCGTGGTACGTCCGCCGGGGGTACACCAAGACGGAGCGGACGGTGCCGTTTCCCTACGCGCACCTCGTCAATGGAAAGGCGCTGCGGGACGACTTGCACTTTGCGGTGCTGGACAAAGATTTGTGAGGGCTGTGAATTGAGGCGAGGGATAGAGTATAATCGGCGCGTGCTGGAAATGGAGGTGGAACTCGGCGCAATTGGGCGCTCGCTGGATGCAGTTAATACCAGGCATACGGAGCACATGTCATCTCTTACAGGGACATAAGTTTCGCGAATTCTTCAAGAGTGGTGGCTGTAAACAGCCGTCCCAGTTTCCGCCGTAGATAGGTCGTCTTCCCGCCAGGCCTTGACGGGCTGCAGTCCACTCTCCGTAGAAGAGCAGCAGGAAGTCGTCACGTTGGAGGCGACGCGGAAGTGGAAGTAGCCCCGTGCTGTCTTGTGGCCGATGGTGCAGTTGCAAGCGTGCAAGTCGGCAGACTGATGTGCGTTGACTGTCGGATCACAACTGAAGAACCTGCAAGTGCCAGCGTTGCAGCAACAATCGTTTCCAATAAATCAAGCAAAAGCACGACTTGACCGAGAGATGGTAACTCAGCCATCTTGTGCATACAGCTGTCCCGTGAACTGCATCATGAATTCTCCATCGGGAATCTGGGATGCGTGAACCAGGAAGCTGATGAAGCCTGCCCAACACGGAGCCGATGAACGCAGTCAAGACTCAAGACCAACACGGGGCCCGGTGCGGAGCCGTTGACAATTCACGTGCGCTAATTGGCGAACCCCCCCCTTGGCATGCAGCAAAAGTTGACGAATCGCAGTCTGACTCGTCGTCCTGGGGAATATTCCAACGTGTGGAGGATCAGGGTTTGACCATCAGTCACAGATGAAAGAAACATACATACGTAAACTACTAATTCGGCACTGCCATGGATTCATAAAGAGCCCGCAGGCGGCAGGCAGGACGAGATATCTCGAGGATTGTGTCTTGACCCAGGCTTTACTTGCGAGTTTGCTATCGAGAACCAGGACTCATGCGGGGTTCGGGACGCCTTCAGGAGCAAATCATAAATCGGCCACGGAGACAGAGCCTCGGGCCACTCCGGAGGCCGTCAGCCGCACCAAGCCTTCTACTGTGCTTTTGTCGACAGAATAAGAGGCTCGGCCAGATCGAAGCCGCTGTCAACCAACCATCTCGCATCGGGCTAGTACCACCGATGATAACCTCCCATCGCCGACTTCGCGCGCCATCTCTCTGTCACCGTCCTCTCTGCCGCGTCTCCATCCACGGCCGGGTGCCGACAACCCTGTTACCCAGATTGGATCCGCCCGCCGCGCTGAGGCCTCAACCATCGGTGCGATGCCTGCGGTAAAGCGCCCATGTCTCCAGTGCAAAGGTTCGTGTTTCTCCGCGAGACTCCCGGATGGCGCGAGAACCATAGCTGACTGTGAGTCTGACAGAGAAACACGTCAAATGTGAGGAATCCCGCGCTGGCTCCAGACCAGCCACGGCCTGCATCTTCCTGAATAGGCCGCCAGCTAACGCATTGCAGGCGACGAAGAGCGACCCAAGTGCCGCCGCTGCGTGTCCAAACAGCTCCCCTGCTCACGGCCCGCCAAACGGACCGTCTTCAAGCACGGCTCCGTCGCGAGCTTCTCCAAGGACCAGAGATGGGTGAACAGCGAGGCAAAGCACTGTGCGTAGCCCTTTGAATCGACCGCGGGCGAAGACCCCAACTCACATTGGTCGCCCCAGTTCGCTTCCATCCCCGTGGAGGGACGGCGGCTCGCGATCCGAGCAGCCCGGAGCATCCCACGCCACGCGTCTCATCGGCATCGACGGACCCAGTGGCCGCTGCCGTCGCCGAGCGCTCTGGGGAAGATGCCCGCTCGAATCGGGCGTCGCAGGCGTCCCATTCCCCCGTGGATGCGGACCATGAGAGGCCCATCTTCGCTCCGGGCTTGCTGCAGTCTAGCGACTCGGGGCACGGCACGCAGTCCGCCGCCGTGCCCCCGGCCATGCCGTCCATCCCGTGCCTCGCATCCTCGGCCAGCCAGTTTTCTCCCAGGCTCTACGGCCGCAGGACCGAGAGCCAGTCTACGCCATCGCCCTGCAGCTACCCGCACGAGTTCCCCAGCATCCCGGCGTCGAGGGTGCCAATCCCGCGACCGCTCGATGACGGCCGTCGACGGTTCCCCTTGCAGGATGTCCAGGAGGCTTGCCTGCTGAGATACTTCATCGAGGAGATCTCGCACTGGGTAACTGCTCGATGGGCCAGTCTACGTCTACGTGTGCGCGGCTGCTGACAGGCGACAGTTTGACCTGTGCGACGAGAACCGTCACTTCCAGCTCGTCGTCCCCGTCCGGGCCCAGAAACACGCCCATCTCCTCGACGCCATCTTCGCCGTCGCCGCGCGCCACCTCAGCCGCCTGCCCCAGTACAGGACCGCCCGGGGCATCTTGTACCACGGCCAGCTGCTGCCGGACCTCGACGAGCACGCGGCGGTCGAGTACATGCTCAAGTGCATCCCGGCGCTGCGGCAGTTCTACGACGTCGAGGACGACGAGTACCGGGACAGCATCATCACCACGGCCGTCATCCTGCGGCAGCTCGAGGAGATCGACCACGAGGACGACGCGCCGGAGCACCCCCTAGAGAAGCCCGTTAACTTCCTCGCCATCATCGATGCCGTGCTGCGGAGCCTGCCGTCGCAGACCGTCTTTGGCCAGCGGAGCCTGATGCAGGCCGCGTACTGGATGGCGCTGCGGCAGGAAATCTTCAACTCGTTTACGCGGCGGGAGGCGCCGCAGCTGATGCTGCCGCCCGAGTTTTGGCACAGCGCCTCGAGGGCCAACAAGGTGGTGATGCACCTCGTCCAGATCTCCAAGTGGCACTGGGGCGACGGCTCGGAGCAGGAATGGAGTAAGTCGATGCATCTCCGCGGCTTTTGTCTCGGCACTGACCACGGCTGTCCCCAGTGCGGCTGATGAAGCAGCAAGAACACGTCGAGCAGCACGTCCTCGTCCCGTTTCGGCCCATCTACCAGAAACCCGCGGACAAGACCAAGGGCGAGATATTCCCCACGATCTGGTACGGGTCCAACATCGAGGTCACGAGCGTGCAGCTGGGGCTCATCGCCAAGTCCGTCCTCGTCGCCGAGAGTCCGCTCCTGCGGTATGATGCACTCCCTCACGGCCGCCAAACGCCCTGTGCTGACGCCCCCAGGGACCCGTCCGCCTCGCGGTCGAGCTGGAGGCAGGTCGAAAACGAGGTCAGGATGCTGCTGCTGGAGCTGTGCGGCATTGCGCTCTGCAATCCCGCGTCGCCGCCGGCGCTGGTCCAGGCCGCCATCGGCATCGGCATGTACGGCGACTTCTTCACGGACCAGTACGAGCGGCAGGCCATCCGGACGGTGGTTGAGAGGTATCGGGACACGCACGCGTGGCCGGTGCGGCGGCTGCTGCAGATGTTTCAATAATGGAGGCGCAGCAACGCGTGAGCTGTGGGCTTTTCGATGGATGGCGATGCGAACAGCACTCGGTAGCGGCGGTTGAGATAGCGCTGTTTGTGGGGATGCTGGCCGAGGGCGAGACATTACAACCTCTGTTGTGCAAGGCAGTTGTGCTGGTACGCATTATGGAGATGGGAATCACGATGCGTCTCTGGGGTCTCCTTCCTTGATGTGCAATGATATTACAAAAAGCATATGTAGATAACCCTTCCAGAGAAACAGTTGCGCACGCATGCAGTCACCAGCCATCATCAGACTCGCCATCCCCCTCGTCATCTGACCCGGCGGCCATTCCATCAAATAGCTCATCTTCACAGCCGCCCTCCTCGTCCTCACCCTCGTCGTCTTCGTCTTCTTCGTCGTCGTCTTCCGAGGAACCACTGTCGGCATCCGACGGAACAGGGATGGCTTCGCGACTCATTCGCAGCCGCTCCGCCAACGATATGCGCGGCTTCGGCGGACCGCCGCCGCCGTCGTCAGAGTCGTCTTCTGATGAGCCGGACTCGCCATTCGTTGCCGTTGTCTTGAAGCCTCCTGGTTGGTCGTCTAGCTCCGAGTCCGAGTTGGTCACGACGGGCGCTGTTGCCGGGCCTGCGTCCTCTTCATCATCCGAATCCGCCGTCATGGCGCGCCCCATCCGAGCTCGTTTGGCCCTGGGCTCATCTGGCTCAGCATCGTCGTCTTCGTCGTCTGAATCCGTCACGATCCTGCGCTTCGGCGGTCGAGGCGCTGGCTCAGGTTCGTCCTCCGGTTCAGGGCTTGAGAATCTCGCGCCGGCGGCATTGTCCCCATCAGCGGACGAATGCCCGTCAGAGAGATCCGCCGGGACAATCTCGTCCTCTGACGCATCATCCTCTTCGATAATCTCAGCGTCATCTATTCCGTCGCTCTCATACTCATCCACGTCCGACCCAAATTCTGAAGACGCGGTGTCGGAAGACGATTCGTACAACCCGCTGACCAGTTCCTCGTTGTTCGGTATGTGCTTGGTCATCTGTAGCCACCGGTACCGTATCATGGCCGCATCAAGCTCGAAGAGAACCATGGGCCACAATTCGACGCCGCGCTCCTCGGCCATTTGATCAATCTCAGGAGGCCGACCTTCCACGTGGACCCGCGGGATCTGATACTTGGCAAAATCCGGATGGTTGTCCACGTCAGGCCAGCAGGCCATGGCCTGCATGGTCTCCCCCAGCCCCGGCAGCTGCTCAAAGGTCTCAGTGGCGTACTGATGGACATCGTCGGAGACGCACCACCGGATGTCTCTATCCTTGTAGACCCGATTGCTCTGCCAAAAGTAGATCCGCTTGAGGTTGGGGATGTTGTCCAGAACCACGCGGACGTATCCCGACGCAGTCCCGTCGATGGGACAATCCCCCTTGAGAACCGCCAGGTTGAGCACCCTGTCGGCAAAGCCGGGCAGGAGGCTCTTGTCATGGGGGCCGTTGCGCAGGTGGTCCTTCATGAGGACCACGTCCTGGTTGCGGTTGAAGTGGACGAGGGCGTCGCCGGAGCCCGAGTCCATGCTGAGCGTGTCCGGGAACGCCTTCAGGGCCATGGCTCGCGACTCTCGATGGGCCGCCATGACGCGCCGCAGAGGCTCGGTCTGGTCCGGCAACGTGACCCATTCCTTCACCGTCCATACCCTCTGGTTCGAGTAGGCCCTGCAGAGTCGCGCAGAGGCGGGCGACATGCGGAACTGCAGAATGCGTCCCTTGGTGAGCAGGTCAGGACAGAAGGCCTCCCAGATACGATAGCGAAGCTCCAGCGGCAGCTGCATGAAGCCGTGGAACTGCCTCGTGCTGCCCTCGTCCGTCCCCGACTCCCGCTCGTCGTCGAAGTCGTCGTAGTCGTCGTAGTCGCCACCGCCAGACTCTTCCGCCTCGAATTCGACCAGACCACCTCGTCCAGCGCCCACATCGCCCTCACTCGACTCTAAGCCGTCACTCTCGTACTCGCGGGAGCCACCATCGCTGGGACTGTCGTCACTCATGACCACGGCGCGTCGCATTTTCGCGTTTGCCAGAGGCACGTTGAATCCGCGCTGTGATGAAGCCGAGGCTTCAGCCCAGCGCCGATTGGCCCCCACTCCACACCTAAAGCGCCACCAACCCTCTGTCCTATGAACACTGGCTTTGTGCTCCTGTCTCTGTCGCGGATGGTGTGTTGATTGCATTTGTATTTTTCCTCGACTTGGGATGGGGGCTTACAATGATCGTGTCGATGAACAGAGGCTCAATGCGCAATGCTTCAACACTCAATCCTAGATCGGCGTCTCAGCCGCGGCTGATTTCTGCATTCACGTATGTTTGCATGGCCACCACGGCCACCATGTCCCAAAGCCCCATCCCGATGGCTTCATGAGTGGGTTATGCGCACCAACCTTGTACCAAACAGCCAATAGGCAGAGTGCCTGAGTGGTTAAAGGGTATGACTAGAAATCATATGGTTTCGGCCTCGCAGGTTCGAATCCTGTCTCTGTCGGTGTTTCTTTTTGCATGCCATTGTGAATCTTAGAGTTGATGTGGCGGTGTGTGTTTTATGCACAATGGCATTTGCCCGTGCGCCATCGGCCAAGTAACCGACCCTATACCGCAATTCAGGACAAGGCGCACGCGACGGATCCGCATAAAGAAAGATAAAATACGGCAAGCTTGAATTCATTGAGCAGCTCACCTTGATTTGTTTGATCGGGCAGTGAAATTTGAATCGTCGCCGGTAACGACGGTGCTATGCATGCTGTGTACGGACTACGGAGTACTCCTTGACTTCCTCAACGCTTGCACCAACTTGACAACCCTCCACACAACACGCATGACATTCGTAACTCCAGGTTTCCAGGTTTTTATTCAACCTTGAGGCCATAATTGTTGAGATTCTTGTCGACGCCACCAAGCACATGCCCCGCACAAATCTTGGTCAATCCGCATACCGTAAACCAAACAGTCGTCTAACGCCGAGCGCCGACTTCATCCACACGTATCCAAGCAACCGACGCCCAAGACTCTATATTAAGAGTCAAAAGAGAAGACCCCATGCCAAGACGCCTCGTCCTTGTCCCAAGATTACTCAAACACGCTCATCCAGACAAACGTGCTGACCGCGCCGCCCAGCAGTAAAAACGTCAGGACGCCCGCCCCCGCGCGATCCGCCGTCTTTATGGGCTTGGGCTTCTTGAACCCGTTATCACGCCCGCCGCCCGCGTTTGGGTTCCCCTTGGATATGCCGCCCGTTGAGTTGGTGACCGGGCCATTGGCATCGTCGATGAGCAGGCTCGATACCGCGGCGAGCACGTTCATGGCCTCGCCGGCGCCGCTCGTCTTGTCGACCGACGGGTCCACGTACACGCCGTCGCTCCAGTAGAAGCCGCACGCGCGGCCCGTGTCGCCCCCCGTGCACTGCTTGACGGCCGCCTCGGTCGACTTGCGCAGGACGGGCAGGATCCTGTCCCGCGTGAACGGCGCGATCTGCGTCATCGCGGCGAGCCAGCGGTGCACGTAGCCCTTGAAGGAGAGCATGTCGGGGGAGCAGGCGCCCTTGCGGCTCTCGCAGGGGACCTCGAAGGCGACGTCCTTGGGGAAGAAGTTTGAGAGCAGCGAGTTGGTGAGCTTGTCGGTGCGGTCCCTCCACTTTGCGTCTCCGTCGGTCTGTTCATCACTCGTTAGCGAGGCCATTTAGTCTGAAGCTCAGGGGGTGCATGACTGCTTACGAAGTTGTACATGAAGGCCGCGCCCTGCACCAAGACGGCGGCATTGTACGAAAAGGTGGCCTTGTTGACGTCGGTGCAGCTAGTGTCGACGTGGGCGCCGTCATAGACCAAATAGTTCTCGTGGTCAATGAAGTTGACGTTCCAGAGCCAGTCCCACGTCTCCTCGGCCCTTTTGGCGTACGTCTCGTTCTTGGTGTACCGGGCGAGGCGCGCGCCAATGTTGAAGAAGCACCCGTTGGCGATGGCTGTTGCTGTTAGTCAAGATGGCCACTGCCTCGGTGCTTGGGAGTATCTACTGTTCTTGTAGTTATATCCAGCATTCGAAAAGGGAATCTGCCACCGCAGCCCGCCGTTGCACGTCGCGTCGTGGCGGCTCGGGTCGGCCATAGTGTTCCACACGGCCTGCGCGAGGGCCAACCACTGCGGCTCGTCCTCGGGCGGGTTCGGGAACTTGAGCTCGGCAGCGAGCATGGCCGACATGCCCCAGAAGCCCTGGTCGTCGTTGCCGAGCGAGGCCGTGTGGTTGGCGGGCATGTAGTTTTGGTTCTCGCCGACCTGGTGCAGCATGCCCTCCATGACCACCTTGTTGTAGCTCGAGTCACCTGTGAGGTGCCAGTAGTCGATGTAGGTGCCCATCAAGGCGCCGCCCTCCCACCAGTAGTACGGCCCGGCAGGCGGCGGCCCGGGGAGGGTGCCGGGGATGCCGCCGGTTTTGTTGCCCGAGTAGAAGAGCATGAGGTCGTAGGCGAGGGTGCGGGCCGACTGGCGGATGTTGTCTACGGGGCACAGGCGTTAGTCTTGACTTGACTTGACGCAAGTGTAGTGGCCGAAATGCATACCCGGCGTGTCGATTTGGTATACTTGCGCCGGCGCCGCGGCGCCGCCAAAAAGCAAGCTCCCGGCAAGGACGAGCCCTGACCAGGACGACCTGGAGGATAGCATGGTGACAAGCGGCCGGTGAGCGGCACTCACGCGGTCGGGGTGGTGGCGAGTACGGAAGGACGAGTATTACATCAAAAGCTTAACTGGCAAGGGCCAGGGAAGCGCGAGCGACAGAAGACGGCACAAGTCTCGTGACGACTCGCCGCTGGCAAATGTGGCGGAAGAAGGAGGCGTCGTGAAAACTAGAATGAGAACGAGAACGAGAGATGAAGGTATAAGGTGGGTTGTATCAACGAGCGGGAAACGGCACGGACACAGCACATCACAGGACAAGCACAGACACGGTCAAATCGGCGGAATCTGCAAGGCAGGAGAATTGAAAAGCGGAGAGAACGAGAGAGAGAGAGAGCGATGCGCGTGGAGGGTTATTTGGCGCCACGGAGGGTTCGGGAGGCCTGGGGTGCGGGCCAGGCTCGGCACTCGATTTTGGATACGGGAGAGCAGGCAAGAGCGCGGATTAAGGTGAGTGTTAAGGTTGGTTAAGCTTGGTACCAGGGCTGTGCAGGGGTGGGCGCTAGGAGCGGTGGCGCATGGGAAAAGGACGCGTAATCGAGGCCGAAAGGAGACGATGGCTGGCTCTTATTGAGTCCGATTATAGTGACCCACTGTAGGTAGGTACATATGCGTGCGGATACGGCTGGGCGTGTTGGTGAGTGCCCGATCTCCTTTCGTGGTCAATGCGACGG
Source organism: Tolypocladium guangdongense (assembly GCA_022114105.1). NCBI lineage: Eukaryota > Fungi > Ascomycota > Sordariomycetes > Hypocreales > Ophiocordycipitaceae > Tolypocladium > Tolypocladium guangdongense. The sequence continues at coordinate 1,965,541 of NRQP01000005.1, forward strand.
GAGTGTGGTCAATGCGACGGGAGTATGGTCGTACCTGGTAAACTCGAGGCTGGGGCCTGCAGTGTGGCTCTATCGTTCATCTAGCTGCGGAGTAGACATGCTCTCGCCATGCTGTTCGTGCCACAGTCACCACGAGCTGCCAGATTCACCTATCATCTACAAATGGTCGATGCAAGTCTCCAGGTCTGCATTCTGCAAGGGCAACATCAATAGTCCTCGGCTAGCGCGAAGTTGTGCGTTCACCTCGCCCAACTCCACTACGCCAATCTGCATCCGATCGCCAGGGCGTCATCAACAGAAAAGGTGAGCCCTGATGGTTCTGCGAGTCTTCTCCCCGAGATGATGGCGCGTCAGGCTCAGGACCATCGCCACCACGGTCACGTGCACCGTGAATCGCGTTCGAAACCGAGCAGCTCTCGCTTCACCGCCGCATTCACCTGAAAATGAGCAACGCCATCAACACCAGCCAGCCCGAGAGTCTCAGCATAGAGCTCGATTCCGGCACCCCGCCGCCACCACTCCCGCCGGAGCTGTTTTCCCTGCACCAAGCAACTAGTGACGTGCCCGGCTTCTGGAGATTCCTCTATCGAGGCGTGCTGGGAAGCATGGCCTCGGAGATCCTGCGCATTGGCAGGCCAGACAAAGGGTATTTGCGCCAGACACGACGATATCTTGTCGAGAGACCCGCCCACCGTTAGATCAGCCGAGCCAAGATGCCATGCCGAATCTTTGGGACCTTGGACACGCTTCAATCAACGGCCTACCCGTAGCAACTAGAAGAATTGAATACGGCGGTCCCCGTGGCACGACACTTGCGCAATTTCGCTCGCGGTACCAATAAGACAGACGCGGCGGGTACTCCGGCGCTCATACCGTCGCACACCTCAGTATGGATGTCGGGCATCAAAAGTCTGTAACGTGACTCCAACGATTGGCATGGCACACCGCAAGCCGCCCAAGGGTCTTAGCTCGACGATCAACAACTGCTTCGTGTCTCAGCTCCCTTCACAGAGGAATCTCGAAACCCGAGCTTCCTTTCGTTCGCCGAATGTGGTCAGGCTCGAGGAGGGCTAGAACGGGCGCAACGCAAGAGTTATGCCTCGCCGACGTGGTTGAACCCTATCGAGAGCAAAACTACGCGATACGCACGACTGCCTTACGAGCACATGATACAAATAATACCGATGGCGACAAATTACAACGTCTCCATCAAGACCGCCGGCCCCGTGGGCACCACCAGCGGCGCCCCCTCGCCAAACACAATCTTCCGCCGCGAGTGCGCGTACCCGAGCGCATACCGCCCGATATACGGCTCCGTCGTCTTATAAAACGCGCCCCGGAGCGCGCCGCCCTCGTCCCGATCCCAGTATAGCCGCCGCAGCCAGGCGTGCAGCCGCGGGTAGTCGTGCCGCACCGACTTGAGGTTGCACATGAAAACGCCGTGGTAAGCCACGTCGAAGCGTACGAGCGTCGTATACAGCCGCACGTCGGCCTCGGTGAGCTGCCAGCCCAGCAGGAACGGCTTGCCATGGGCGGCGAGCTGTGCTTCCAGCCGGTCGAGCGAAGCGAAGAGCGCATGCACGTGTTCGTCGTAGGGCTCTTGCGCCTTGGCGAAGCCGGCCTTGTACACGCCGTTGTTGACCGTGTGGTAGACCCAGTCGTTGATGGCGTCAATCTCGCCGCGCAGGTGCTCTGGGTAGAGCCCGCCGCCGGGGAGGTTGGCTTCCCGCAGGTGTTCGGGGAGCAGGTGGTCGAACTCGGCGGACATCATGCGGATGATCTCGGACGACTCGTTGTTGACCAGCACGTCGGCCTTCTTGTCCCACAGCACCGGCACGGTGTAGCGGCCCGTGTACGCCGGGTCGGCCTTTAGGTACAGCTGCTTGAGCGTCTTGAAGCCGTGGAGGGGGTCCTCGGGCAGGGAGCCGTCCTCGCCGCTAAAGTACCAGCCGTCGGGGCCCATGGTGAAGTGCACCTGGTAGACGTCGATGATGGATTCGAGGCGTTTAAGAAGCCTCACGATCAGTGTCCTGTGGGCCTGGGGGCCATCAGCTGAGCGCTCAAACCAGGTCTCTCATGGAACCAACGCAACTCACCCACGGACAACCAGGCGATAGGTACAATGCATATCGGCCTGCTTCGGCCGGAAACCGCGAGTTGGGATCTTTGGAAACAAAGTTCCGAAAGGTGCTGTCCGGGCGCGTGAAGCGGCCGTTTTCATGGTAGAGCTTCTGCGCAAAGTGAGCAGCCCGTTCAGCATCATGACGCCTCAGACTCAACACGAGGATGTTGTACCTCATCCGCCTTCGAAGACATCTTTTACAAGGCAGCTCTGGTCGAATCGGTGATAGTGAAAGACTGGTACAGCGATGGAATCCGGTGAGTCGATGAGTTGAAGGTGCTGGGGGCCAAGTTTTAAATGGCCCTGGACTCATCTCAACGCTCTCCGCGGAAGCCGTTTGGCGCGGGCCATGACGCCATGGCGATCCGCAATGTGATGACAAATCCACCCAATTGGTGAACAAACATCGACAGGCCTGCCATCTCGCGTCGCGAGGATCCATTTCCAGGCATATGGTAATCGAAGCCCTTGCGTTCTCAAAAGTAAATGACAGATGGCAACGTGCAGGGCTGCTTGGACATTGTGGCTCGTCGGGAGTCGTTGCTCTCTAACTCCGAGAGCCTCAGACAACCCGTTTTACGAAAACTCACGGATAATTGAGAGACTTTAATACGACCTCTGAACAGCCGACCGGCTTAACCCGTGCCGCGCCCCTGGATAGAGAACAGGAACAGCAGCAACCCGCAGCACCGCACGCCGCCGTAGGCGCCTATCACGCACGAGTGGTCCAAGTGAACCTCGGAGCTGAATAATGATGTCACTCAGGCACACAAACAATGTCCGTGTGCGGCCGCCACGGCGGGGTGTCGCGGTGTAGCCGTCGGTTCGGCCCGCCGCTCTGGAATGGAAACATGCGAAAATTGAAACCACTGGGCAGGTGAGAAGTCCAAGTACCGTTGTGTCTGAAATTTCGATTACACGCGGACACTGTTGTCCGACTTGACGGTCAAAAGCACAAACTACGACATTTGCAAGCATGAGGCATGCCATCGTTGCGATGGTCTTGCCAACACCACCTCCGTAGCTGCATTTGTACCGCGGATCGTAAAGATGCCAATCGCAGCCCTGCCAGGGTCCAGTCCCATGACGAGAGGAAAGAGCAAGACTCGTCTTTCAAGTGCCCAGCTTGGGTCATTGGCAGCGAGACACTGGTTACTACTACTTCCCGACTGGAAAACACCGCTGCCCAAGCTAGCCACGCAGTCGCGATGATGTCTTGTCAAATTCAGGAGTCCACGCTTTCTATACGCCACTACCAGCTACATCTGCTGGAGTGTGCACTCCACTTTTGTCCGGCTTGTTTGACACGTCTTCCGTTCCTGGTCAACCGTTACCATGACATCAAACGCAGCGACAGACAATATCGACTTTAAACCTCTCACATCATCTTATGGCCAGGTCCTAGGCCCCTGAAACTTGTCCAACGATCAAGTTACCTCAAGTTACCCCGGAACATGCCTTTTGCCATAGCACCGCAAGACCCCCTCGGCTTCAAATGCGCCGTCACCACCGGAGGCGGCGACGGGATCGGCAAGGCGGTGGCCAAATACTTCGTCACCAAGGGGGAGAGGTCCTCATCGCCGGCTGACAGAGTCCAGCCTGCAGAGCACGGCCACGGAGATTGGCGCAGCCGGATACTACGTCCTCGACGCGGGCAACTTGGCCGACATTCCCTCGTTTGTCAAGCGCATCACCGCCGAGAACCCGTACCTCGACTGCCTCGTCAACAACGCTGGCGTGCAGCGGCCGCTCGAGGTCGTCAAGGACAAACTTCCTGTCCAAGGCCGACTGGGAAATCGACATCAACATTCGCGGGCCAATGCACCTCACACTCACCTGCTGCCCCATTTCCAGCCCGAGCCGTCTGCGCTCGTCATCAACGTGTCTAGCATCCTCGGCTTCGTCCCCTTCTCTATCATCAACCCCGTGTACAACGGCAGCAAGGCGTGGCTGCACTTTTGGAACATGAACATGCGCACGCAGCTGAGCAGCTCCAAGTCCAGCGTCCGCGTTGTGGAGGTTGCGCCACCGATGGTGGCAACGGATCTGCACTTCGAGAGATCGGACCCGGACGACAACAAGAAGGAGAAGAATCCGAATACTCTTAGCGTCGAGGAGTTTATGGACGAGGTTACCGAGAAGCTGGAGCAGGGCGATGAGTTGATTACTGCGGGCTTGGGCAGCTATATCGTCGACAAATGGTACGATGCATTTGGTGATCACTATCCATCTACGGAGTAGGTTGAGCGGTTCCCGGCCCTAGTGCCGAGATCGTGAGGTCACTTCGGAAGAATATAAATTGTGGTGAACTTCACACGATCCTTGGTCAAATAGACAAGGTGCTATGCCATTCATACATCTTCTTGATGTCATTCAAGTTTGAGCGTTATTGTATGTCGTGAAGCCACCACCGCCCTCGTACACAACCTATCCACGGCTCCGGGCCTTTTTCTCAACACTCTCATCCGCCTCATTTCATTCCCATTTACCCGAGAACAGCGGGGGCGTAGCTCTGGTCGGGCTTGACGACTTTGCCGCCCTCGACCTGCTTGTCGGTGTAGGCGGGCCAGGTGATGAGCTTCTTCTTCTTGTCGACGACGGACAAGGTGGTGAAGCCATTGCCAGGGCCAAACTGGCCGCTCCAGCCCGAGGTGACAGTGTAGTCGCCGCAGTTGGAAGCGCCGCTGGGGTTGGCGTGCGAGGCGTCCGGGCCAGCGACCTTGTGCTTGCAGGCGGTGGTCTTGGCCAGGTGTGTGTTGACGCCGAAGGTCCAGGTGCAGTGGGAGTCATCCTTGGCGCAGACGCGCTTCATGCCCTCAAAGGTCCACTGGGGGTCGGCGGCCATCATGGACTTTTCGTCGGCGGCCGGGGCAGCAGACACCGTCAAGGCGGCGAAGATGGCGGCGACGAGAGTCTTGGTGAGTTGCATGATGGCGGTTGTTGGTGTAATAAATGGAGGGTTGAGAGGGCTGTTGAAGCTGTATTAGGCAAGTATTGTTAAGAGTTGGTTGCTGGAGAGGATGAAGAGAGTATTGGCAGAGGAGCATTGAGTCTTTATAGCTCTGGCTTCCATGCCTCAACCCGACTTCTGCATCGTCAGGCTGTATCACGCAGGCGGCCAAGGTCTCTCCCGCAACGCTATGGCTTCACCGAAGACCCTCTCCCGAATCCCACTTGGGTCGTGGCAGCAAGGCAATCACAGAACACGGGGTGATCGGCAGTCAGCCACCTCGTAAAAAAGGCCGGATTGTCGGTGCTACTGCTGACCCGCCTCCTCACCGTTGGTCGACCGGACGGTAGGGGCTGTTTGGCGCCAACTGCACAGCCAGTTGGCTCAATCGCGTGATTTGAGACCATGCGTCAGCCAAGGTGGCAGTTGATGAGCCTCCATTCTCGTGATATGCGGTCCACACTCAGCCCGCCCGCTGCTAGTGGATGCTACCTCGCCTTTGCTGCGCAGGACCTCGCCGGCATGCTCGTATTCAATCAATAGTGACGTTCTAGCATCGTATCATATCCAAGACGGGAGCCGCCCGGACTCTCTCAATCCCTCGCGTAATACCCGATGAACCGCCCCGGATCGCATCTATCGCGATGCCCGCCACCCCGCCCGCCTACGCTGTCCTGAGAGGTTGACGCACATTCTAGTCTAGCTTCGTTGTGGTGACTCTGTAGACACGACGTTGCCGGCATGAGACGGCTGACCTGCGCCCAGTGGCTGCGCTTCCAGCGGGCCTATATAGAACAGCCGTTGGCTCGTAGTCCAACGACTACATAGATGCGGAACGGTGCCGAAGACGCCTCATCTGACGCCACCACGGGTCATCGGCACATTCCGATCAATAATTCCCGCTCCAGACAGGCGGCTTCCAAGTCCGCGTATGATATCACCGCCGCCGTGGGCTATTGATTGACATGCATGGCCATTTTTCACTCGTCGCCAAGCTCATGAAACAGACCCTGCTCCTCTGCAGGCCTGTATATCCACGAAGACGACGTATCAATTGGGCCATGACTCTCTGAGTATTGTAATTGTACTTTGTTCTTGAAAAAGCTGTCGGGACTGGGCGTAGAATACCCGGGAGGTCAATTTTCGCACGGTGTAGAAGTGAAAGGCCAGAAGATGGAATTTGATCCTAGAAGGTCGGCGTTGACGTCACACCAGACAGTGCCACGCATTCTTCAGGCACGGGGGTTTTACAGCGCCTCTTCAAATCATTCGTGGCTGCTGACGGCACCAACAAATCATTTTGCTATTGGCAGTCAAAGGATGAAAATGACACGATTCCCCGACTGAAGGCTCATGCAATCTGCAGTTGAAATTTGAGGCAATTTTTGGTATCGGTGTCAGTGAGTCAGTGACGCTGAATCCGTGCTACCTACGGTTCCAGCTGCGGGCTGTGAATGCAGTCTCACCATTGGTTTAAATTCTCGGAGCAACGCTATGCCAAATATCTTGACAACGACAAGAGCTGTCACACCAGGACGTGAAAAAGGAAGCGCCGCCTTTTATACATAAACTACGGAATATCCAGCGTCCTCGCCCGACACGGAATTTATGGATTCATGTTTGACCCCGTGTCTCCTCCAATTGCGCCCTCGTCGTGCCCCGCATTCCCCGCACTAGGGAGGCTCGTTTCTTCAACAAATGGGAAGAGTCAGGGCTCGCAACTTGCACAATAAGGGCTACCGGGAGATATTAACAGCCAACCGAAGCATGGAGTGTTCAAGCCCCTTGGGAACCGGAACAACGGATTCGGATTTTTGGCCTACATTTCTGCCCCTGCGTTGAGTTTAACAGTTGAAATGCTAACGAGAGATGCTCGCTTCGCCCTCATTCCCTCCGAGGACTCCCCTCGAACGCACTCAAGCACTCCGAGTACGGAAGGCAACGCTTTATCAGCGGCTAATTGAACTTGATCCTACTTCGGGGCTGGGGCACCCCGTAATACCCTTGGACACATGTATGCATGGGGATGTCGGACGCGGCCGACAGGCAGACCACCGTCCTCGAATGTGTGTGCCCATGCGTCCTCGAATGTATGTGCCCATGCTCGACAACTTGTTCCCAAACATAAAGCCTAAATACCATCCCCGCAGGATACTGCAGATCCGGCCCGCGGAATTGGACAAACTGTCGATTTAGTCAAGCTGCCTGCCCTTGAGATGTGACAACAACTAACTCGCCTAGGTGGGTAATTCCAGTTGATAAAGATGAGTCCCGTTTGCAATCTGAATGTCAATGGTAGCCGTAGTTGCACGTTGCCGTCTATTGCTGAAATTAGGCTGAATATTGAAATCTTCACGGCCATTGCGGCGTCTCTATTCCTAGGACATGGCGAGTCGATTTGACTCGACTACGCTGATTCCCCCAACTCTACACGACTTTGCCATATTAAAGCCTCGCTACTCGCTCCCTGCTTGCTGAGAACCCCCATGCCGAGATGCGTCGGCTTCTCTCCGATGATCAGTCCACTGAATGTACGATGCTGCCTCGCTTGCAGTCGCCCGCTTCGACGGCTCATACTCCAACAGGCTTTTCATTACCGGCAAAAGACACTTCAGAGCCTCAAAGTCGTACGCTGTGTGCTCGTCGTCCTCGTACAGCCTGTTTACGGCGTATATTTTAATCATGTCGCTTCGGCGGGGCTCGAAGGTATCCGGGATGAGCTCCGGTAGCATCTGCTGCACTTTTTGCAGAAGTCACATTAGCGTCGACAAACAACTTGAAGAACTTGTGGGATTCAGGACGAAAATTACCGTCTCGGTCAGTACATTTCTCGCTCTTAATCATCTCTTCCCATTTGGCGTCCCAGGCCGGGGGAAGTGGACCGAGCTTCTGCACGAGCTTCAGGATGTAGAACCCGTCAGGTCCATGCACGAAGCTGATTGGAGACGTATTATAAAATAAACTGTAGATCTGTATCAATTAAGCAGTCAGTACGAAAGGGTCGCTATTTCTTGCGCGGTAGTCCGAGCTGCAAGTAGCATTTTGATGAACCTACTGCGCAACCAGCTCTCCAGAGGTCATGTCGATAGTCAAGCGAAGGCAAAAATAAGGTTTCTGGAGATCTCAGATTGATGGGTTGAGCGATGTTTTGCAGAGATTGGTCCGTTGAGAACGCCACCCCCCAGTCGATGAGTCGAATGTCCTCTGCTTCCGTGTCATACCATTGTGACCAAGTGGCCGTTTTAACCAGCTCTCGTGGAAGACAATCTGGTCGAGGGAGATCTGAGCTCTCATACGGAGCTCTCACAAACTTATCGTCTATTGTTTCGAGGAGCTCCTCGTCGGTGTCCTGGAACCCATTGCAGGTGAAGGCAATGTTCATGGGGGATATATCTGGTCACCCGCTAGGTTAGAGAGGGCTAAAGCAAGAGGGTAGAGGAAGCCGCCTACCTCCATGGGAAATTCCGGCGCTGTGAGCACTGCCAATCGCGTGAAGAAGCTGCCGAGAAGCTCTGAGAACAGTGTCTGGCCGCAGAATCTCCTGCATGATGTCGTATAGATTCCCGACGACCTGTATGCATGGCCCGAGCAGTTCCATGACCAGGCAGTTGTGTATGCCGTTTGGCCCGGAATGGCGGAAACAGTCGAGAAGACGGACATGGAACGGCGGCTTATCCTGCGGACCGTTGGTGTAATACTTCTCCAACTCCTTCAGCGTGGTTATCTCAGAGTCCTCTGTCAAACCCCCGATGGAAGCCCTGGCCTGTTTTATCTTCATCGAAGCCCACATTCTTCGCAGGGTTAGTCGCGCATTCCCGTCAATGAGGACATGTTGATGAAGAGGTACACGCACTCTTGCTGCAGATCGCGTACCAGCCAGACTGTTGAGTAGCCCCCATATCCCAACTTGCGATGAACTACGTATCGGCCATCGGCAAAAGTGTCGCCAATGGAGACAGGATGAAAGCCTCCCTGACAATATTTACCCAGAGGCTCATGTGGCTGCACGAAGACTGCGTCGGGGTACAGGTGCCAGTCAATGCGCACCTGAGGATCCATTGATGATGGTGCGATGGGGAGATGGTTGTGGGCGGGTTCTTGATCGACCAGCCGCGTTGCCATGGTGGCACACTGGCACGGAGAAGGGCAGGCCGCGTTCGAGCGACAGGATCGAAGGCGCCTGAGAGGTCAACTCAAGTGAATCTGGGCGTTGGCGGACAGAAAAGCGACCGGGTGAGAAGGCGACATTTGAACGGGGCAAAGTGAAAGAAAAAGCCACAGGGTTGAGGCAGTGGCACAGCTTACCTAAGTCAGCACCTCGGCTCCCCCGCGTCACCGTTGTTGGTGCACGCCGTGCAGGCCCAGCACCACCGCTCACGCCGCTTTGTTTCACTGGGTGCCCACCACCAACGGATGGAACCTGCGAGGCAGTTTGCACTAGCATCACCCAACCGTGTTGCTGTTTGGTGCACGTTGTGCTTCCATTCGCCTGCCTTGTCAATGGGAACCGCTGGCCCAAAGACGACCTGCAGACGACGACCTGAAGTTGCTAAATTTAGTGAAGTGATTGTGAATCTGGAACAACGTGGGCGCCTGGCCCCGGCGACACTGCGGCCTTTGTTGGTCCGCGGTGTGGCGCGTAACGGTCGAGGTCGAACCTGCCTTGCCCGAAGTAGATTTCCACGCCCGTCAGCGTATGTACGAATATGAAGCTCCTTCCGTCGGTTCTCTTGCCGTCGTAATGCGACTGACGCCTCTTCGGTTGAGCGACGTGCGCGAGACTGATGTCCCTTTGTCTCGAAACGCGCTTGCGTACCCCTGATTCTCCGTCTACCTCTTTTCTTTAACCGGAAAGCCATGTCATCCGGGAAAGGGAAATGCGGCGACAATCCAGGTCAGCGAGCTCAGCCGGCTTGGTTGCTACGACAAGACGGCTATTATTATTTACAACCCGGAGATGGCACTCCTCACTTCTTGGGCAGCGATGGACGACACCACCCAGTCATCCGAGTCGTGGATCCTGCTAAGGATTTCAGCGACACCGCCAAGGCTCGGTTCCTGCGCTTCATGTCAGAGCGCGATAATATTTTCCACAACGGCCTCGGGCAGCCCGTCGAGTTTGACAGTGCTATCGTCACGTATGTTCAATAGCTCGACGACGTCCATTACTCTGCTAACTCGGTGAATAACACAGGGGTGGCGCGCATATCTCCTCCACATTAGTCGACCCTCATTCTCACATACCTCACCTCACTATTCAACTTACGAATGCCTCCCTGACGGCAAATGACTTTAGCAGTCATCTCTTGCATTATCGGCCAAAGGAACCGGAACGTTTCTTCTTTTATCCATCAGCTATGACCAGAACAGAGGTCCAACAGGAACAAAATAAGCGGTTTGCCCGGAGGCACAGGGTGAAGAAAGCAGACGACCCAGCGACAAGAAAGAACAATGAATTCAGGAGAGGTCCTCCGGCGGGCGGTGGCGGCGCTGCTGGCGGGATTTCCAAATAGTAATGAGGACTTGTAATTGTCATCTGTACCACCGTTCACCTTCGTATACTTGTCGAGCAGCTCCTCGACAACGTCGGCAACGTCCCTGCACAGGACTGAAAGACCCTCCCCCACGTTCTTGTTGCACATGAAGACGGCATTGCCCCAGCTGCAGCTAATACGCGCGCACTGGGGGAATTTTGGACGGCCAGGTGGCGCTTCGCACTTTGCTTTACCTCGGCCAGCAGTCCTCAGATCTTTTTGAGGTCAGCCAGGTGAACTTACTCGAGCATCGGACGAAGAAAACTACATCTCCAGCGTCATGACGTCTTGCCGCACTATATTGTGGTGATAATCAGGCATGAAGCGGGGTGTAGGTGCAGTATCGTGCTACAAAAACATGCGGCTCGGAAATTTACGGTCAGACAAGCAAGCCAACTGGCTGTTATGCCAGATTAGGCCTGGGACGGCTCATTCATTGCGGATTAGAGGGAAGGTTGGTCGCGTTAGTCGTCCTCGCATGCGGGCCGCACTGCGAATTCACATCTTCATCTCACCTTTGTTGTCCAATGGGCCGTCTAGAGCCACACAAGCAGCCATATCAATCTCCGAAGCTAAAGAATTAGAAGCCAAGACAGAACACGGAGGCTCGCTCCCCCGGACGGATCAAGGCCGCGGTGCATACCTCGCCCTGGCGTGTTGCACCATCGCGCAAGCTCCCGTCTGAGGTACACGTTTGACAATTGCGGCGTGATGTCTCAGACTGACAGCGTTGCAGGATACGCTGTGCCTTTTGACATCTTCCGAGAGCACTGCAGCAGCTCCGATAGCCGCATTGATGCGTCCCTCGGCGCCATCGCCTCCATCGGTGCGACCTAGATGGATGTCACGTACCTCATGATGCCTGTGGCCTTTGTGACCCTTCGTCGGTACCCTTACCTGTGCCGATGGTGTGGACCACTCGCCTCGGGCTGGCTATTTGATGACGGTCGTGAGCATCGCGGCATCTTCCTTTGCTGGCAGCGTCGGAAATCTCATCGCGACTCGAGGAGTGCTGTACGCCCTTGGCTGTGGCCTGGCTTCAGCCCCATCTCCACGTACATGGACGAATGGTTCGTGGAACGCAAGGGGTTGGCGTACGGCATCATGCGGGAAGGGAAGCCGGCAGTGGGCGTCGCGATGCCGTTCGTCTTCAGCGCACCCCTCCAACGCTACGGTCTTCGCGCTACGCTTCTTTCCTGGGCGGTTGCCTCCGCGGTCATGACGTCTCCAACACTCGTCTTCTTGAAGCCCAGAGTTGCCTCGTACATACCAGGCACGCCCGCTGTCATTTGGCCTCATCCGACATGCCCCGTTCTGGATGACGCAGATTGGCATCGTGATCCACTGGCTTGATTCACGGGCTGGTCGGTGGCAAGATGTCTGCCACCAAGGATGTCCTCGCTCGGTAGCGCCGTCTTCCAGCTCTGGGGCCTCAGCCGCCACTTGGCAAACAAGGTCGTCTCTGTCATTCTGCATGGCTTCTTCGCGGGAGGTTTCAGCTCCACATGGTCACATGCTGCACGAGATAAAAAAGAGGCGATTCCACAACCGATACCTCCATCGTTTTCGGTATGCTTTTCGGAGGCCGAGGCGTCGGCTTTGTTCCCGGTGGTCCTGTTAGTGCCTTGGTTTCCGCCAAGGAGCCTTGCTGGAAGAGACGCTCAGGTACGCGACAAAGTATGGACCCATAATCCTTTGCGCAGGCATAGCGGCGATTCTGGGTGCCTGGGCTCCCTTCTGGGAGATGACGAAGATGGCAAAGTCGAGGTGGGCCTCGGGCTGCTCCCTGTCGATGCGCAATGATGTAGTGTCCCTTGATTTACGCCTCCACCAGCTGGTGGAAGTCGTGCACCGGCAACAAGGGGCCCCCCCCCTGGTCGTCGCTCGTACGCCAGCGCCGCCGGCGAGCTCCCCACTGGCTGGGGCTTCTACACCTGCTGGGAGTACTCCGACAAGGCTTCCTTGGGTGGCGATGCCGACACCTTAACGGAGACATTACGCAACTGAAGAAGCTTGCTACTGGCTAAGCACTTACACGACGGGCTCGAAAGTCTGGCAGGCTGGTCCAGTCGCCTCTTCCAGACGATTCGGCAATGAGCAATCGTGCTACAAAAAGCAACATGAAGGTTATATAACGATAACATTGAAGCTAGAAATAAGTTTGTGAGTCTACGCGGCTTCTTTCTTCGCGAGCTGATATTCGTTTGTTTGCAGGGTAAGATTGCCGTTGACTTGTTACAAGCTCAGCGTTCCAATCTGTTGCGCACCAGACAAGACACCAGCCACCCCCTCGGTAACTTCGCTCAAACTCCACAGGCAGTAACCGAGCTTCGACCATCCGGCTGTATATGCTGCTGAACTCCTTAATCCTGAATAGCCTAGTATCAATATATTCAATGCGCGCATACAAGCAAATCTCACAAGACACCTTGTAAACATCGCCCTGTGACCTGCGACAAGTTGAGATGGCCATGGCCCAGAACACGACACTGCGCCAGGCGTCACGCCTATCGACAGCGCCACTGAAACGAGAGCAGCAGGGCGCCTTCAGCACCTCAAGGCGTCAATATGCCGTAGCCGGCGCTGCTGAAGCCGCTTCACGCCTCCTCGACACTTTTGCTGGCTCCGTATCTATTCGTCGCCAATTTTTCGCAAATCAGATCCAAAAGCTGGCGTTGACCTTGGACGACCCGTTCTGGGGGGCGCAGACGTGTCTCACCGCGGACAGGCACTTTCATCCCGCCAGGTCACCACCTAATGTACTTTGCCTCTAGAGGACTAGAGACGGACCTTAAACCCGATGGCACGGATTGCACGTTCAATGCGCCGAAGCTGTTCACGAAAAGGATGTGGGCCGGGGCAAGATGTCCTGGCCCGACGCAGGCGTCGCAGGTGGCGCAACGCTCCTCGTCAGGGACGAAGTTGAGGAGCATACGAGACTAGTCACCGCCGCGGCAAAGAAGAGCATGTCGGCGGGTGAAATGGTTCTCGTCGCGGTAGAGACAGAGATTAGAACCCCGCGAGAACATTCTGTCATTGGTCGACGGTCGTGGATCTTCCGCCCTGAGATTGACCCCGACAAGGTGGACGCATACGCTGTCAAGTATCAGCCGGCGAGATTGCTCGCGATCCAACGGTCATTCGGGACATCCCAGCAGATGACGGAAGTGAGTTTCCCTTTGGGCGCGAATCAAGATCAATGGACTTATTTATAGCAGGTCAACCAAGCTTTCCCGCCGTCAATTTTTGCCTGCCTGCGGTGGGTTTGTTCCGCCTCTCAGCCCTCACTTTCAACGGGCACAAGATCCACTACAATGAGGAATGGAGCCGGAGAGTAGAGGACACCCTGGAGCTGTCGTTCACGGGCCGTTGAACCTCATCAACATCCTCGATTACTGGCGTGGTGTCCATGGCAGCGGCAGTGAGCCGGCGAGCATCGGCTGTCGTGCCATGTCGCCCTTATACTCTGGCGAAAACTACAATATCCGGACTAAAGGAACCAGAGAGTCTGGGGGTTGGTGTAAAGTTGACATTGTCGCCGAGAAGAACGGGACTGTATGCATGAATTCTGCGATTGTGATGGATCTAGGTTAATTGGCGTATGTCGGCGGATATATGTAGATCTCGCTTTCAAGACGATGTCAGATTTGGTTGCTTTTCACCTCACAACATTGAGCTTGTACCGTTCGTCGTAGACCTCCATCGCCGAAGCCGGACTCGACCAACTCCGCCGCGACCGAGCACGAGCCTTCGGCTATAAATAGCCTTCACGTTTCCCCGCGCTTAGTAGCCGACATCACCCCTCGTCAATTGGATTTCGGCAATCCGAGAGTTGTGCTCCAGGACGCGACATGCAAATTAGCGCGAGAGCCCCAGCGTGACAATGTGTATCGCCTAAGAGACAGGATCGCAGCTTTAAACTGCCCTGGCGCTTCTATCTTGTTTATCCCAAGCTCGATTGTCGAGTCTGTGACGGAAATAACAATGGTTTTCCACACAATATCGCCCAGGCTTTTAAGAGCCGCACCAAAGGCATCGGTGTTCGCATTTCCGATTTGTGCTTAGACGTCACTGACATTGTGAGCGCAGGCGTTTCCAAAAGAGAAAATACGGCGGCTGAGTATTCACGAGTATCAGTCGCAGAAGCTGCTCAGCGAAGTAATGATAGCCACGAGCCCTGGGGATGTGATGACGCTGACCGAAGGTCCAGTTCGGCGCACCAGTCCCTCGCAGCAGGGTCATCCGCACAGCAAAGGAAGCCCGAGCCGCAATCGATGAACTAGGTAAGCGCAACTACCCATGAACTGGGAACTGGCGGAAATTTGATGTCTGGAAGGCCCCAGTTGCGTCATCAAGGCACAGGTTCTCGGCGGCGGTCGTGCCAATGGCCAATTCGACAACGGGCTGCGAAGCGGAGTTCAGGCCATCGAAGACGTAGATTATGGCGTGACTGTGGTATCAAAGATGCTCGGCCATCGGTTGTACACACGACACTCGGGCAACGAAGGCCACGCCGTCAACGAGCTCTGCGTCGTCGAGTCCGTCAAGTTCGGCGCGAAATGGTACCTGGCAATGACGATTAACCGAGAAACTTACGGGCCGGCGATTGTCATCTCCAAAAAGGGCGGCAGTGACATTGACATTATAGCCAAGGAGCATCCGAAGAGCCTGTTTACGTTCAATTTTAGACTATCGCAAGGCATCACACCGAGCCTTGTTTCCCGGATATCATCACGGCTCGAGCTGACGCCTCGCGAGACGGAGAATCTTCAACGTATCCTCGAGCCCATGTACAAGATCTTTTCGCAAAAGGACGCGACGTTGCTCGAGATCAACCCGCTGGCGCACTCGGCTGATGGAAGCCTTACATGTCTCGACGCAAAATTTACGTTTGATAATTCTGCGGCGAAGCGGCAACCAGACATCTTTGCGCTGCGAGATCAGACCCAAGAAGAGCCCGATGAAGTCGAAGCAGAAAGCCACGGCCTCCTATACGTCAAGATGGACGGCAATATCGGCAACGTGGTCAACGGAGCCGGTCTGGCGATGGCGACCAATGATGCAATCGGCTTCGAGGGCGGCGTAAGCAGCAACTTCCTGGATGCTGGTGGGAAGGCTACCAAGGAGACGATACAACAGGCGTTTGGAATCATCACGCGGGACCAGAGGGTCAAGGCTATATTGGTCAATATTTATGGAGGTAAATGTGCGCGGCCACGATGCACCTGTGCGCCGTCATTAAGGCAATGTCTTGTAGGTCTCACTCGATGCGACATGATTGCAGAGTCCATCATCAGCGCCAGCAGAGAGCTGGGCATTCGTGTGCCAATGGTCGTTCGACTGCAAGGCACAAACTCTGCAAAGGGCCTGAAGCTTGTAAGTCCAGGGGATAAACTATCGGCAGTTACAGTGCTGACAATGGTTTAGTTGGAGGAGGCGAAGTTGGGGCTCCACGTCGAGTCGGATTTCGGGCGGGCGGCGCGGAGGGTCGTGGAACTTGCCAATTCGGCGTGAGCGATTAGCTACGGTGATGCAGATATTAATTTCAAACACTGTTCCAGGCAATGTAGAAAGTCTAGGACCTGGTGTTCCGGGACCCGGCTGCATGTATACTCCGACTGTGAAACTCCAAAACCGGCTTGCCCTCGGGTATTTGACTGGCCTTTAGTCAGTATCAGACGATGTGGACTGGCACGACATAGAGGCACGAGGTATCGTGGGCTGTGCCTGTGGGTGAAGCTTGGCACGATGGAAGGTTTATTCCAGGTGCAAGTGGCCAGCTCCTCAAGACCCATCCGCTCTTGCGCCAATACGAAACTGCCCTAGAAGTGGTGCGGTGTGGGTGGCACTTGCTGACTCCCACCACTCCTCTAATCACATCCTCCTCATAGGTACTCAGCAACGACAACTCAAACACCCAGAAATTGCAACATGGCCGGCACGGAAAAGGACGCGGCGGCGATTGTGTTTGCAAAGACTCTCTCCAACGTGCCGTGGTGCGACGACTATGAAAAGATGATCTCTGGCGTCCTGTATGTGCTGCCACAATCCCTCACCCATCACGACGAACACGGTGTCTGAGACCCTCGCCTTGATCAGATATGACGCCCAGGTGCCAGAGCTCGTCAACGGACGCTTCCGGGCGCGGAAGCTCATGAACAAGTACAATACGCATTTCCCAGACGACGCCACACCGCATTCGCTGGTCGACGACCGGGAGGACATGCTGAAGCAGATGCTTGGCAAGGTGGGCAAGGCGCCTTTCATCGAGCCTCCTCTCAACATCGACTACGGGTGCAACATCACCATTGGCGATTCCTTTTACTCCAACTTCAAGTACGTCTATAAACACACGGGCTGCCGCTCCTCCTGCCACGCCTTCCCGGGCCAGTGGCTTCGGTGCTGACACGACGCAGCCTGGTGATACTGGACTGCGGCATGGTCACGATTGGGAACCGCGTCCAATTCGGCCCCTTCGTATCCATCTTCGCCGCCACCCACGAGACGGGCGTGCAGTCGCGGCGCGACGGCATCGAGTACGCCCAAAGCGTCGCCATCGGGGACGACTGTTGGATCGGCGGCAACACGACCATCATGCCAGGAGTGACGATTGGAAAGGGGTGCACCGTTGGCGCTGCGAGCGTCGTGACCAGATCCATCCCTGACTTCTCGGTCGCGATTGGGTCCCCTGCCAAGGTGGTCAAGACCGTGGAAGCGGTGCCAGACCTGTGATGTGTCACCAGCCAAGGGTGGATGTAGTTTTGAACTACAAGCGGCATCGTGACACCAGCAAGGCTAGAATCTGCATTACAATAGAAAACACGCCGACTTTGGCATCAGAAACGCCCCGAAGAAGCTTCAAATCACGGTTCATATAAAGCCAGACGGAACGAACGAGCAGATGGAGCGGACGAGCCAGGATAGAGCATGTGGGCAAAGGAGACGGTGCTGGCCATGTCTATTTACGACCCCGAAATCTCGACGCTCAATACATAGTCCGTACTCTTGTGAAAGACTAGCTAAGCAGCTCTTTCATCCTCGTCCCCATTACGCCCGGATGAGGCACCACAATCGCACCGGCCTTCTCCAGAGCATCTGCCTTTTCGGTGGCAGTGACATCCCTCGGGGACAGAAATGCCCCGGCGTGGCCCATGATCCTCCCTCTCGGCGCCGTTTGCCCAGCGACCATGGCGATGATGGGCTTTGGGCTCGGCGTGCTCTGACGGTACTCCTTGATCATGTCCGCCGCTCTCAGCTCCTGATCTCCGCCAATCTCGCCGATGACTATGACGCCCTCGGTCTCGTCGTGGTCGAAAAGCACCGTGAGCGCATCAACCAGCGTCGTGCCTGTCTACCGCGTCAACGTGATACAATTCCTTGAGCATGTGTGTTTGCATACCGGGCATCGAGTCTCCGCCAACCACGACGACAAGACTTTGCCCCAAGCCTGCCGCGCTCGTCGCCCCGACGGCCTCGTAGCTCAGCGTCCCCGACTTGGACACGATGCCGAGGCGCCCGCGCTGATACTGCCGGAAGGGCATGATGCCCACGCGGCACTGCTCTGGCGCGATGATGCCCGGGCAGTTGGGCCCCACGAGCCGGCTCCGGCTCTGCGTCCGCAGCACCTCTTGTACTCGCATCAGGTCGTGGACGGGCATGTGCTCGGCTACCGAGACGACGAGCGACACCTCTGCCTCGATGGCCTCGATGATGGCCTTGGCCGCGAACTGGGCTGGGACGAAGACGGCGCTAACGTGTGGCTTGACCTCGCTCATGGCCTGATTTTTTTCTAGTGAGCATCTCGTACGTGAGAACTTGAAGGCAGGCTTACCTCTCGTACGGTGCCGAACACAGGGAGGCCGAGATGCGTCTGTCCGCCTTTTCCGGGCGACACGCCGCCCACGACTCGCGTTCCGTACTCGATGGTGTCTTTTGCATTCGACGTGGCCTGTATTTGTAAGTTTCCTGAAGGAAGCGCAGGGCACGGGAAGCATACCGCCTGGCCGGTGAAGCCTGTGCATGGGGTCAGTAACCGGGCTCAACTGAATTCGCTGAGGGCACAGCACAACGTGCCTTGGTAGATGACGCGCGTGTTGCCGTCAATGCGCAGATGGCCAATCGTGCTCTCGTAATTGCTGCTGCATCTTGGTCTCGAGGTTGAAAAAGCTTTGCAGCAAATGCGCCTCAACGGCGATGGTGTTCGGGAAAGCATGGCGAGCGGCACGGGACGAGACGCTGCATGCATCAGTGAGCAAGACTCTCCACCATATAGGCATCGACGCCTCTATGCCGGCCAGTGCTTCCTCCAATTGATGCCTTAAAATAAGCAAGTCAACAGCAACGACCCATCGTGCACTCCGTAGTCGGCAGCTGTGCAAGTTATACTGTTGGGCAATGCGACGAATACGGCTGGTCCAAGTCGCAACTTGCCGATGCCCGCCCCCGCCCGGCTATATGCACCTGAGATGCCGCCTTCTGGCTGGAACTCACTTGGGATGGCTTCGAGGCTGCAGCGCTAAAGATGGTTGCTGTATCATGTACGGACTACCTGGGTCTTGTTCTATCGGTCAAATATAGTCTAGTCTACTATCTGCATGTGCCCATGGTGTCCACATCATTCCAACAGACGTTGAAATGAAATCTAAAAGAACCGCCAGATAGAGTCTGCTGGCTTGCCGCTCTTGAACCGGCTATACAGCCGGCAGATGGGCCAAAGAATGAGCATCGAAAGCGCCCATGTGCCAAAGTACCCAAATAGGTCGTCGATGCCCCGCGAGTCGTCCGGGTTCACCGGGTCCACGACGCCCGTGTCGTGCCCGAACAGACCGACGAGGATCCGCGCAAGCAGGAAGACGAGTAGCAGGTGGGCGACGTAGAAGAAGAGCGCCGTGGTGCCAAAGTCGAGGAGCACGGCGAAGCGCTTCGCGATGCGGGTGGGAAGGGCGCCGAAGAGGGCGAGGAGGAACAGATTGCCCGCCATGGTCATGGCCCAGAAGGCCACGTCGGGCGGGTACTTGACGACGTAGAAGAAGGAGGCGGGCGAGACGAGATAGGGGTTCGCGGAGGGGTGCTGCTCGTGCTCCGGCGTCTGGAGGCAGCCCTCGGACAGGTTCCCGAAGCGCAACACCCGGGTCAGAGCAAAGACGAGGGCGAAGAGCATGCCGGCAAAGGCTTGGCCGACGGCCAAGGCGCGCGGGCTCCACGTCTCGGCCACGACGATGCGGCCGTACAGGAGCCCCAAGATAGCAAACGATAGCCAGGCCATGGGCGGGAAGCCTGAGAGCACTCGCCCGTGCATGATCGGCCAGAACCAGATGCGGGCGAGGGGGTTTTGCGGCACGTCGACCGCCGCCTTGGCCTCGCAGCGGCCGCGGTCCGCGGAGAGCCAGATGTTCCAGAAGATGGTGGCGATGCTCAGCGCAAGCAGGACGGCGTTGTGGACGTGCCAGGGCAGGGACGCAGCCCGACTGGCCGCACTCGACGCTCCCGCGTGACGATGCCCCAGGAGAGACTGAGCCTCGCCCTCGCCAACAGCCGTGTCGTCCGGACGCTTCAGCCCGTTGGTGAACCGCTCCGCGAGCAGCCTCTCCGTCCGGTCAAGCGCAAGCCACAGCAGCCCGGCGAGGAAGTAATCCACCGCCAGCGCAAACAGCACAATGTTCAGGAACCAGACCTGCCCCCCCGTGACCGCAAGGCCAAGCGCGACCATGACAGCCGTCAACACCGCCGCCCGCGCGGCAAAGTACCGCACCAGCCTCAGCGGCGCCCAGCCCAGCCTCGTGCGCGAGCGGCCCAGGAACACGACGCCCATGCCCAGCAGGAAGGTGAAGCCCGCGCCGCAGAGGTGCGTCAGCGTGCGCACGAGGTACGCCGTCGCGAAGTTGAAGCGCCGCACGGGGACGCCGTCGGCCTCGGAGTCGCGGTTCGTGCCATGCTGCCACGTGTGCAGCGCCACGGCCGTGTGGTCGAGGGCCATGACCATGGCGAGCAGCCCGCGGAGGAGGTCGGGCGCGAGGGCCCGCGTGCCTGATGATTTGGTCGGGGGGGGAGAGGAGGCCTCGACGTCTGCGGCGGCGCGGTCGTGGACGGGGAACGAGTCGTATCGGTAGTCGTCTTCCGTCGGTCCGCCGCGCGTCTCAGGGACGGATCCGTTCATCGTGTCACCGTCAGAGTCATTGGCTTGAACGTCCGCTACATCATTGCCGTCTCGGGCCGTCGGCGCCCCGGGTGCCTGCGGTCTGGCCATCCGAGGGCGAGCAGCTGTCCTGGCCCTCGGTGCAAGGCGTCAATGCAAAGCTGTGCCAGGCGGAGATGCGGGTGGCCCGGCAGCATGTTGGCTCGACCGAGAGGGCTGCTCGCATCTTGTATCTTTATACGTGCGGAGCTCAGCGGAGTTTGTGCGACAACCCGCTGCACGGAGCATTAGTAATCCAACTCAGCGCTGACGGACTTGCCGCAAGACCCATCCCTCCAGCTCTTCTTCACCTCGGAAACGCCCTCGACTGCAGCTCATCAAACGCCACGCCCGCCAACGCCTTCGCAACCCTCGCCGCCTAAGATTGTGTCCACAGGCATGTCCTATTACAAGAAGACAGTCTGTTGCATCCTGTCAGCCGCCGGTTCTACAAGTCACGCTCCATGCAGAGCTGAGTAGTCTACCCATCTCCGCGCTGAACGAGACGACGGGCACCGTTTCCCGATGTCAACCACGGCCACCCAGGCGGTCCTCATGCCGTAGGCGGACCGTGTTACGGCCCAACCGCCGCGGGACGCCATGAAGCGCATCAGGACGTGGTGCTCCATGAACTCCCTTGTCCCAGCTCCGGGTTGTCGTGCATCTTCCGATTCACGGGCCAGAACGTCTCGGAAGCGTCGTCGACGGATCGGCTGATGTCGTCGAGCAGCTCCGGGGCTCTGGTCGGTTGGCTCGCATCGGGGAGCTCATCCAGCAAGTCCTCCTTTGATATGATAACGTGAGCAGTGTGAGACATCGCGAAAATTGCCCTCGATTGTGCGTATGCATGGTGGCCCTGTGAGGACGAGTGAAAGCAGTTGCATTGTTAATAATATTTCAACCTCATCAACAGGACGGTGAACTCGTCGACGCCTCATCGGCCTGGCTGAAGACGCTCCACGAGACGGCCGATAACATCTGAATTTTTTTTTTTTTTTTTTTTTTTTTTTTTGGTATAAATTGTGATTGCCCTTGGTCACCCAGAATTTATCAAAGGTGTTTTGGTCGGTCTGGCGAAAGCCGCTATTGTGTGGATGTGACGCGTCCTTAGGTTCTCAACAACCGCAAAGTCGCCATGTAGCTTTGACCAGCTGAACGGAGAAGTAGACTAATAACATGTGCGGTTTCAGCAATAAACCATCACGTGATGTATTGGATAGAAACATCCTCGAATTGGTGGTCTGGTGGTCTAGTGGTATGATTCTCGCTTAGGGAAAACCCTAAAGCATCTCTTGCGAGAGGTCCCGGGTTCAATCCCCGGCCAGACCCCGTATTTTTGCTTAACTTTAATTTGAGTCCATATTTTCCTGTTTTTTTTTTTTTTCGCTTCGTGATTTTGGCTGTGTTACTTCGTATGGGTGACGCTTGCGAGCTTGGCGGCGGGGTTCGTGTGGGGCTGGCCTCAGCTGGTTGGCCGTCACGTGCGTTCGCATTTCTTGTGTGTAAATGCGCGTTATTGATTGGCGTGTCGCCTGGGTCTACGGGCCTAGCGTTGACAGCTGCTGGATCTGGGCAAGTCGACGAGTGTAGCAAATGTGCCTCCTACATATCCGGATACCTTCCACAACGACCAGTCGCGGTCCGAGTTGGTCATGTCAGCAGCGATGAATTCCATGATATCCTCAATCTTCTCGCCACGTAAAGAGTTGCCTGATACTCCACGCGCCCGACCGCAGCCGACTCCGAAGACGTCGACAATGAAGCAGCAGGTCCGCGTAGGACGCGACTTGGCGGGCGGGTCAAATCAAGCGGCCACCACTCCGGTGAGTTTGCCCACGATTCCTCGCTGGCCCCCGACTCCCATCGACTGACCGAATGCAGGTTCACAAGATGAGCAGGGGCCAGCCTTCCAGCGAAGTGGCGACTCGAGATGGAGGCGGCAGCACTGGGAAGCGCGGCACCGCGAAGACTAGCATCCCAAGGCGCAGCATTGGAAAACGGAGTACTGGAAAACGCAGCGACGCCCGTGTCGACGATGCCGACGCTCAGCTGTCCCCGACTCCTGCCGCTTCGAAGCGAACACCCCGTCGAGCACCTAAGAGGCAGCCCGACGCGAGCGAGGTAGCTGAAGAGCACAGAGAAGAGGAACAGAACCTGGAACTAGAGCAGAAACCAGAGCATGAATCGGAACAGGAACAGGAAGAGGGAGAGGGAGACAAATACGCCTTCAAGCGCTTCGGCAAGCACCGCTGGGCGGGTAACTCCATCGAGATCCAGGTCGAATGGGTGCAGGGCGATGTCACCTGGGAGCCCGAGGCCAACCTGCACCAGGACGCGCCGCAGAGCCTCTTTGCGTACTGGAAGCGCCAGGGCGGGCGGCCGACCAACCCGTCCGACCCGGACCTGTACGACGTCTTTGCCATCCGCAAGCATAGCAAGGACCGCAAGCGGCTGCTGGTCGAGTGGGTGGGCTTCGGCCCCAAGGACGCGACGTGGGTGTCGCGCGTGGCGATGGAGGAGACGGCGCCCGACGTGGCGGCCGAGTACTGGGCGAGCGTGAAGCCAGCTGCGAAGCGGCCGACGACAAGGCGGCGGTGATCTATAGCGGTTGGGGTTTTGGCGTGCAATGGCAATGTAATTCTAAGATGAACGGAGGGGGCGTTGTGGCAATGTCGAATGCAGCTGTTTTCTGTCTGCGACTGGACGGCAGAGGCCCGTGGATATGGATCTGCCTTGATACGTGCCTTGATGCGTTGATGACCGATGGTGCAAAATAAACTGATTTAATATGGCACCTGTTATCGCTTTCATGGGCTGCCTCATTGGCTGGTCCAGGGTCGGACAATCGTCCCACCTCCACACCTGTCAGATTAGTGACCGTTCGACAGCATCAGCATAGCCGTTGCTTTCTGATACATACATCAACATCCGTCCCTGCCTCGGCTTAAGGTCTACTTCCCCGCGCCGCTATTACCGGGACTCGCCCCGGCTCCAGTCGGGAACTCGGCCGCATTTTAATTACGTACGAGTACTTCGTATAGCAGACTTAAGTCGATAATGAGGTCCTCGTCTGCGGTATCTGCCCATGGCTTGCCTTGCTGACACCAGGACCTCGCGCATTCATCAATCTCACGATGCTAGCGACAACGCCCTTTGCGGCGGCGAAGCGGCCGATTCGCGTTGCCAACTGCTCCGGCGCCGTTAGTAAGTCGGGCTGTACGGATGGGATTCTAATGCCACGATGCTCTTACTGACGCTACTGCAGCCGATCCAGGCATTCACATGTACAACCAGGCCGCACATGGACCGGTCGATGTCATCACCGGCGACTATCTCGCAGGTGCGCCACACTCCCTCTGTGACGATAATGAACGACAATTACATGCTGACTTGCCTGGCAGAGGCAACCTTGGCCAATGACGCCTTGAAAATGGCAGACAAGGCCGGGCCCGGCTGGGCCCAGACGGCACTTGCCGGCATCGACATGTCGCTCGACCTGGTCAAGAAGAGGCACATCAAGATCATCGTCAATGGCGGCTCGCTCAACCCCAAGGGGCTGGCCGAAAAGGTGCACGGAATGGTGTGTCCCTGGAACCCGACGCTGTCCTTGACTGTATGAGCCACCAGCAGCTCACGCGAGTGCAGATATCCGACCGCGGCTTGGGCCTCCGCGTCGCCTTTGTCGACGGCGACAATCTCATGTCCAAGGTCCACACCCTCATGGGCAAGGAGGCCGCCAACCCCCTCCTCCGCCACCTCGACGACGGCAACGCAAACGTCACGATCGCCAAGAACACGCTCTCCTTCCTCGACGACCCGGAAGCCATGCCCATCATCGCCGCCAACGCGTACTTCGGCTACCGAGCCGTCAAGCGCGGCCTCGATGAGGGCGCCGACATCATCATCTGCGGCCGCGTCGCCGACGCCTCGCCCGTCATCGCCGCCGCCGCCTGGTGGTACGGCTGGGACGAGGCCGACTTCGACGCCCTGGCCGGGGCGCTCGTAGCGGGCCACCTGATCGAGTGCTCGACGTACGTCACGGGCGCCAACTTCGCGGGCGCGTACAAGTACCCCCCGAGCAGCTTCGTCAACTTGGGCCTGCCCATCGCCGAGGTCGCGGGCAACGGCGAGTGCGTCGTGACCAAGCACGAGGCGCTCGGCGGCTTCGTCACGCCCGACACGGTCAAGTGCCAGCTGCTGTACGAGCTGCAGGGCAACATCTACCTCAACAGCGACGTCAAGGCCGACCTCAAGCACACCCGGATCGTGTCACAGGGCGAGAACCGCGTGCACGTGTCTGGCGTCAGGGGGCACCCACCGCCGCCGACGACCAAGTTGGCCGTCTTCTACCGCGCGGGCTACCAGCTCGAGATCCTCATCAACGCCGCCGGGTACGCGACGGACCACAAGTGGGACGTCCAGGAGGCTCAGATCCGGAGCAAATTCGAGGAATGGGGCGTCGTCGACGCCATCGATGTGCTCGAGTTTCAGCGCGTCGGCACGCCGAGAGAGAATCCGGACTCGCAGCTGTCGGCGACGACGTACATGCGCGTGTTTGCCCAGGCCAAGGACCCGGCTGCCGTGAGCGCGGTTGCCAGGGCGTGGAACTTTTGCTTCATGGCTCACTTCCCCGGTATGTGGACTCGAGCTTGGAGGGTTGACGTACAGGTCGGCGTGCCGTAGCTAGAAACTGACACAAGCTCTAGGGATGCATTGCTCCCTGGACTTCCGGACCGTCCTGCCGAAGCCATTCCTGGGATACTACCCCGCCGTCGTGCCCCAGACAGAGCTCGACGAAGCGGTCATGATGCTCGACGCTGAGGACACGCAGAAGCAGCGACGCCTCCCCGTCGGGCCGCCCAAAGTCACGGAAGCTCTGGCTCCGCGGGAGAGCTATGAAACTGCTAACCCGGCGTCCATGGACTCCTTTGGCCCCAAGACGATGCGGCCGCTCGGCGACACCGTCCTCGGCCGCTCCGGCGACAAGGGCGGCAACGTCAACCTCGGGCTCTTTGTGCAGACGACCGAGCAGTACGGCTGGCTGCGGTCGTTTATGACGCGTGCGAAGCTGCAGGAGCTGATGCGCAAGGACTGGCGGGACTGGTACTACATAGAGCGGGTCGAGATGCCCGAGATGTACGCCGTGCACTTTGTGGTGTATGGGCCGCTGGGCAGGGGTGTGAGCAGTTCCAAGCTGCTGGACAACCTGGGCAAGGGCTTCGGCGAGTACATACGCGCGGTTTGGGTCCCGGTGCCCAACAGGTTCCTCCAGGACGCGGGTGCCAAGCTGTGATTGATATATGATGCTGCAGGTATGGACGACGCCGAGCTTGTTGGCTCTAGTTTCTGAGGTCGTTGTCAGATAGTACTCCTAGCGACCACGCCGCAATCATGGGGCGTAGGCGCTCACATCGTGGGCCGTCAATTGCGTGGCTATGGGGCATCTCCAACGACTATCTACTTGAACTGCATGTGCCCTGCTTTTGGAGCCGACTCTTCATTAGATGTAGCTGTTCTAAACGACGGCAATTTCAAGTAAAATTTTGAAATAATGGATGACTCAGGCAGCGACAATAATCGGATCTTTGGAGTTTCCAAGAAAGGTCTTAGCCCGCATCTGGCCCGCGCCACTTCCTCCTAGTCTACCTAGATAACGTCCAAGTCTCGATCCCGCCAGTGAAGTTACGTTTGTCTACGGAGTAGATACAATTGGGCTCGGACTAGTAGTACTCGGCGAGGCGAACATCATCCTCCATCCATCCATGGCAAGGTCTCCTCCACATCCGACTCAGCTCTTCCCCTGGCCTGCGGAAAACTGCGTAGCAGCTCCGCCACGACGCGGTTCCTTCTGCCCACCGTTACATCTGCGGCGCTTCTTCCGTCGCCGTCAGTGGCGGTAGGGTCGACGGCCTTGCGTAGAAAAAACCCGTAACGCCGGACGAGCCTGGTCTCGGGCAGCTTGGAACGCGCATCCGCAACTAGGTCCCGCCGTCGGCCGCTAAACACCTTCTCGTCCACGTCCTAGGCCTCCGGTACCTGTCTTCGTCTCAGAGCAGCGTCGTGACCATGCGCGTGCTCTTGTCCTCGCATTCTTAGCAGCGAGTACACACGTCGGGCTAGGGTCGAACTGCGGCGGCGGATGGCGCGATACTCAATCGGGCTCGACCCCGGCGAGGGCGGCCTCGGCGATGGCTGGCATAAAGTTGGCATCTGCTTCAGAAGCGAGCTGCTGCTCTCGCCACCAGGAGCCGGATACTCGGCCTTTTGTCCATCGAATCGCCTTCCGAGGTCTCGCTGCCGGACTGCGAAAACATTGTGCCCGATGAGGAGGGAAAGAAGCGTCAACGCACCGAGTGTAACGTGGCGGTTCTGTGGCTGAAGAAGAAGAAGAGAAGAGACCAAGTCCCTGGTCGGCTACCGCGACGGCACCATCGTCGCCATGTACAGTGGGGCGGCCATACCTAGACAACGGTACCCTGCCTGCAGCGCGTCGCCGACAGGATGGATGGCGCCTCTCCGCGCCGCCCTCGGGGTGCGCGGGCGACTTGTCGAGTCGTCGCCGTGGCGTCCGGAGACTCCATGTCGTGCGGCTCCCTGGTCCAGAAGCGCGGCACGTCACCCTCCGACTTCACCAAACTCAACTCGGCCAAGAAACCTATGCGCAGCCTTGGCCCCGGGCCAGAGGGTCTGCTGCTCCAGCGGGGCGCTTCCCTACCAACAGAACGGCTGCGTCCAACTGTTCCCTGCCCATCTTCATGCTGGCATCGGCCACAGAAAACTTGGGCAATATTGTGCAGATTGCCGACGAGATCACCGAGGAGCGGCGCGAGGCCTTTATCCTGGCCTTCATGAGCGCCGTCTTCTTGATCGTGCCCGTACTCGGCGAGGTTATTAGCAGCGTGGCCGGTCTGGCCGAGATCGGCCTCATCATGGCCCTGGTGGGCGCGGCGGGCAACGCCGCCATGGACACCTACACCGTCGTCGAAGACCCCAATAACGCGCCGCTCGCCATCTTGGACCTGATCCTGAGCCCGCTGGCGCTCTCGGAGGCTACCGCCCTCTCCAAGAACGCCAACGCCCGCCGCGGCATACGCACCGAGGGTGTGGCCAACCTGGGAGACGAAGGTCGAGGCGAGGGTGGACACGGTCGACAAGCTCAAGGGGACACGCGTGCCGAGCATGGCCGGCGACTGCTAAGCAGAGCATCTAAAGCCACGCGAGCGGAAGCGCCGTTTTCCCTGTAGATAAGCAACCTCTATGGGAGCATTTATTCGTGTCCAATTAACCCCTTACGCGTACTTGTCAACCATCATTAACAATGCCTCCTGAACCTCGTTAGGGCTGGTGGCATTAAGGTAATGGCCACCCCCATCGACAAACGTCAACGTAGCCTCCGCCGCGGATGTAAACAGCTTGATGTGCTCTGCCGGCACCTGTTTGCCAAAAACGGGATCCTCGGGGCCCTATAGTAACATGAGCACAATGCAGCCTGAAAGCCCAGACAGCTTGCTGTGACACGAACCTGGAGCCAGTACACCGGGCACTTGATGTCTCTCAGGCGAAGCAAGAGGCCATCCCGCTCCAGCAGGCAGGCAAGGGCCATGCGCAGTTTCTTACGTCCCTCATCGCCAGAGTATATAGACTTCAGCGTCTCGTCCCAGAAAGACAGTGTCTCCGGTGAGACAGTCCCAGAGAAGCCAAGGCTGGCAACCACGCCGCGCCAGACGTCGTCAACGACGAAGTCGGGGGTCGAAGAAGCACTACACCACTTTTCGTAGAAAGGGGCAAGCTGGCTCTTGGGATCCCAGCAGCCCTTTTCACGAGAGGCGGCCGACTCATAGTCCATTGAAGTGCCGAGGGGGAGCAGGCCCAGGATCTGCTTTCAATTAGCATAAGCGGGCCATGAATCATGCCATGGGAGGGGGCATACCCTGGACGGCGCGAGGAGTGCCATGCGGACGACTACCCAACCCCCTTGGCTTGTGCCTAGTGCAAATGCCTTGGGGACCTGGAGGGCATCCATCACTTGCAATGCCATGATGGCTGAATCCCAGTACGTGAACTGCTCCGAGGCGGAGCTGGTGGCTCCATGGCCAAGAGGCTCGACGGCGAGGAGGTTGACAGCATCGGTAAGGATCTTGCTCTCAAACTGCGTGTTATAGAGGGACGAGGTCGTGCACATGGAGTTGATGAGGACGACAGTAGGCTTTGCAGGGTTAATACCGTCGCCGGAGACACGGTAGCCGGCTTGAATGCCGCCAAGATGCGGGACGTTGACAGTCGTTGTGGCGGCCATTTTGGGGCTTCTGGGGTGGAGGCTTTCTGCCCGATATCTGGTTACCTTACGAAGCCGGGTTGCGACGTGGAGGCGGGCAACTGGGCGCCGCTCGGGTCTTGTACTCCCATACTGCCAAGGAGATGTTCAAGCACGACCTGGACTAGGGCCACTTTCATTAATCCATCCTGCTTACCCCGCTACTTAATTAGCCCGTGGCACACGTACGAATAATACACGGGATCCATCCCGTCGGAAGACAAGTGGGCTGGGTGGGGAGCTGACACACGGGAGCGCGAGCCGCTAAAGACCGACACTGGGCATTAAAATTCGCCTCTTCTTGGCCGTATTGCCTAGCGGTGGTGGGGAAACACAAAACGATCTGCGAGCACTTTACTCAAACAAGTTGCCAACCGGGGTTCCAGGGTGACGGCCGCAAGCGTGCGCCGTTAGCGACTATTAATGCCCTGGTTGTGCTTGCTCCCTGCCTGTTATCCATGACTCGAGTGGCTCCATGTCGGGGCCTGGGCTCGCCCTCCGGAGGACTCGTCTTCATATCCCGGACACTGCCGTAACAAACCTTCCAAACTAACGCGTCTCCGCGATTCATCGAAGTGACTCCGCGCCCAGGATTCTATTGGTCCGGAGGCAAAATTATATCGTACTACTCGTACGAAGTAGTATCTCGCACCAATAAGGAGGAGCCGAGCGCGCAAAATTGGCGGAACTGACAGCCTGAAGATCTGGTCCCCATGCTGGGGATGTGCTTCATTACTCGTAGTGGCGCGTTGACTGGACGTCTGGCATCTGTCCAGGGACCCATGGAGCGCCGTGTCTTCGAGCTAGACAGTGGTGGAGGAGTGTGGAGGCAAGGTAGGATCCATTCATCGGCAGTCAAGTGCATTTTGCAGTGGAAAGGGGTCTCGCGCGAAATAGCAATAGCGGAGGTTTTTTTTACCTTTCCCTGTGGGGCTTTGGAATTTAAAATACGAGCATGCCTTCTTACACTTGACGTCCTCAGCTTCGACAATCCGCATACCTTCAGTTCCTCCTAGTTGACGGGCTCAATGTCGTCCGACGACAAGTCTAAACTCCCAGGCTTGCCGGGATACGACCCGGACAATATCCAACCATGGATCGTGCGGGTCCTCGTATCAGTCACGGTGATGGCGGTGGTCGCCGTTGCTTTGAGGCTGTTGAGCCGTCGACTCAAAGGGCAGCAGCTATGGTGGGATGACCGAATGATCATCTTCTCGGTCGTAGGTCTCCAAACATCCTGAATAGAAGTGGCCTGTTGAGTCACATGAACTACTGGCTGACTCGCAAACAGTTCTGGAACTTAGCAGTTATCGGGTTCATGTTCGCGATGTACTCGACAGGTATGGGCCTCCACGCAGACAAGGTTGATCCTGGGGACATCGTAATGATGGCCAAATGGCTCGTCGTGGCCGAGATTTTCTACGTCTGGAATCTCGTTTGGACCAAGCTCAGCCTGTTGCTCATGTACTATCGCATCTTCCACTTTCCTTACTTCAAGAAGATGGCGTGGGCTGTGGGGGCATTCGTCTTGGCCTGGGTCATCTGCATCACCTTTCTCTTCATCTTCATCTGCGTCCCCGTCCAGAAGTTGTGGTACCCTGATCTCCCCGGGCACTGCATTTACCAGGTTGGCACCTGGATCTCCAATGCCGCCTCGACCATCTTTACGGATCTTGTCATCTTGCTCATGCCCATTCCACAAATCTGGAAGCTGCAGTTGCAGAAGACGGAGAAGGTGGGCCTAACTTTGGCTTTCAGTTTGGGCTTTTTGTTAGTACCCCCACACATCGGATCCAATTTGCACCGTTCCTGACACATTTTACTTACACATAGCGTCGTCTTTGCCTCTGCGTACCGAACTAGCGTCCTCTTCACCTACGCGAACACGGATCCGACATATACCTTGGCACCGACAGTGGGCTGGACCGGCATCGAATTGTCCGCAGGTATCGTTTCTGCCTGCCTCCCCACCCTACTGCCGATCGTGCAGTACTGCGCCCGCTGGTTTGGTGTTAAACGCAGCGTAGCAGTGGCAGCGCCAGCTAACGGCAACGCGCCGTTGACGTTCGGGTCCAGCGGCAACCAGTCCAAGTTTGGCAACAACCGGTCCCACGGAGCGAACTCAAACAGCCACAGCGAGGAGGATCTCTCTGGCGAGAGGAGCAGCGAATCTTTCTACAGGCTCCCTGACCACACCGATTCGGAAGACATCATCTACCGAGCTGCTGAGACGGGGAGTGACCCGCTGGCACATCTCGAATCGAAGCTGCGGCCGGATATTAAGGGCTGCGGCCATGAAGTGAGGAGTTACAGAACGAGAAGCGCTACGGGCAAGAAAGATGACATCCCGCTGCATGGAATTAGGGTGAAAAAGGTACTGAAGCAGTCCGCCTCTAAAGGGTAGTGTATTTAGCAGCATGGAGCTACAGCTCTAGGGGCTCTCGCTCTCCCGAGTCACCCTGTCTCATAGCGCCATTGAGTTGTTATTTTCTCTGTTGATTGCTCGTGCCGTAAACGTGCCCCTCCTCGCATGAAGACGTCATATTTCTTGAAGAATAAAGCAAGGATTGGAGAATTATTTTCGTTTGTGCTAATTGGGCGGAGAAGAGTCTGATGCCGTTGTGGAGGTGGATAAACCAAGCCAAACCACTTCCATCTGGGTAGGCACGGAATAGGCAAGTGAGTTTGCTAAGAGGTCTCACAAGGAAAATGATATCTTTGATGTGGAGCAGGGCGGGCGAGCCCTCCTTAAACGAGCCCACGCCATGGATGCCAACCCCCTTCCAGCAGCCCTGGTTGACAATGTTCGAGAGTCCCTGATTGTGTCTTCTGTTCAATGTTCTTGGATACCTAGTGCTCACCGAGCTAAGTCAGCCACTAAGTTATAGGAGGATATTTGGCGTGCCGTAAGTAGTTTATTGATACTTAGAGCCGCGTAACAATCAACGAATGAAAATAAGCCTCTGTCGTGAGTCTCATAAGTCATGGTTTCTGTGCGATATGTAAGTACAGTTGAGATTTCAACTCTATGCTAGACCATAAAAGCTTGAACTGGCGAAAATTTTGCTTGATTCTTGCTCGATTATGAACCGGAACAGCATTAAGCGAGCATCCAGCCGGAACACGAGGCCATGGCCGTGGCCGGCATGGCCATCTAAGTCGCCGGCGCCGATGGCCTCGATGAGATGTCGCAGCTGCTCTAGACAGGCACGCCGCAGCACAGGCCGCTCCCACTAGACTGCATGACATTTGAC
The DNA here is from genome assembly GCA_022114105.1 of Tolypocladium guangdongense. Taxonomy (NCBI): domain Eukaryota; kingdom Fungi; phylum Ascomycota; class Sordariomycetes; order Hypocreales; family Ophiocordycipitaceae; genus Tolypocladium; species Tolypocladium guangdongense. Next base: position 1,997,889 of record NRQP01000005.1, read on the forward strand.
TCGCCGTTCCGCAAGGAGCCGGCGTGCCGGTGGCACGCCAACCTCCAGTCCTGAGCGACATCTACGCCTCCGACTACAATTTCTGCAAGCGCAATCCACGCGACTTGTCCGTCAAGGGCCTCCAGTAACGCCTGCTCTTGCAAGCCACATACTAGGCCGTCGATCAGGCCAGCTACTTCATCGAGACGGGGCGGGGCGCCTCGACGGATATAAGGGACAGGGGCCACTTCTGCGTGTACCTTGGCAGGGTGACGGTCGATTATGAGCACAACGTAGCCTGCCACGAAGGCACCGCATTTGTGTCCACGGATAACGTGCGGGCATTCCTCGCCGGCAAGGTTGCCCACCACCTTGGATGGTCATGGCGCTAGAGTCGGCTTGCTCGCCCTCGGTCTTGGCCGTCTTCAAGCGCACGCCGCGCCACGCTAAATGACCAATGGCCACCAGTGTTCGCCAGCTTTTCGAACTCATTTTCGGCGTCCTAGGAGGTGACCACGATGACATGAGCGAGTTCTCCTCCGACCATGGCGACTGGCCTATTACGAGCAAAGATGTCAGCTCGACCACGTCTTCGTCCGTCACAGGCCGGGGATCGCCACGCCGGAGGTAAAACGTCACGGCGCCCAAGAATTCGTCGACTTGTCTGCCACCAGGGACCTGGAGCTATCCGCCGCCGACAACCTCGAGGCCGACACGTCGCGGCCACAGCTTAGCTTGGCAGCATCCGATTACGATTGACTGGCGTAGGCCCATGAGCGACACAAAAGCCATTGCCGCCTTTGCCTTTGAATCCAGGTTCCAAGCGGTGCGTGACCTCTTGGACCTGGCGCGGGACATTGCTTGCTGAGTCCCACCGGCGGACGGCCACCGCATCGGCTTCCAGCTAGCGATATCGACAAGCGTCGTCAGTCACGCAGGCCACATCATACGATTCCCCTGGCCGCCGTGTTGGTCACTAGTCACTTCGAGGCATAGTGGGTGTGCGACCGTATGGTAGACGAGACGCTGCAAGGGGCGGAGAACCCGGCCGTCAAAGCCATACACTTTCTGGACCGCGGTTTTCAATGCGAATGTCGTGCGGGTCTGGGGAGTGGCCCATGAAACTGCAGTGAATTAGGAAGAAGCTTGGAAGCAGATGGGCACTCTAGCGTCGTAATTGCTTTGGATGTTGTGGTAGGCGAGTGAGGCGGATGCAATGTTAATTAAGTAGACTCCTTGGTGCGGTCAGAGTTTAGGTGTCCAAGACGTCTACCGGATCCGCTAGCTCTTCTGCAATCGAACTTTAATGACTACGTCGCCGTCGTTCAGGAATAAGAAGCGCTATCGAAGTTGATCCTATAACCTGTGGCTGGCATTATACATTCTATTGTGTTAGTATGCTCCTCTGCTTTAGATAGTCGATGATTAGTTTAAGGAGAATCTAAAGACTCTATGCAACGCTAATTATATGGCAATATCAGCTGAGGAAGTCACATGAACTGTCCGATTGCAACAATAAGGAGGGGTATAGGGCTATTTGCTTATAATATCCATATTATTCCTCCACTCGTATTCGCACCTCATGCAACATCTTCTGACGTGCCTCGAATGACTATTCTCTACAGGCACAGGGTTCATTGCATTCGCCCGCGTAGCTTCGTGAGGAAAGCCAGCAGCTTACATAGAGATGAAAGCAATCTAACAGTCCGTTTCGCGGAGGATGACGTTCCAGCCGGTAAAGTGAAAGACCTGGCCGCCTTTCATCGGGTTCACCGGAATCCCGGCTACGCATGTGTTCCAGATATACTGCATGCCATCGACAACTGAGCCCCAGGAGACCAAATACTTATCGGTCGGCGTCTGATTGTCTAGGGTTAATATGATAATGCTCAATCATATCCCGGCGGGGAATAATGGACTTACATCGTTGCATATCCAAACCGCGGTGCTATGTGAACAGCTAACACGCCCGCAGGTACTTGGACCGGGTGGCATATGCGGGCGGCCCGGATGTTTTTTAAGATAACCAACGCCGTCATTATATGCTTCCCTATTGAGTTGGCCAAATATCTTCTCACTACAGACGACTTTAGCACCACTAAAGTCGGTGCGTTTCTCGACGTCACGCGTGGCGCCCGCAGTGTGGTTGAAATCCGTATCGTAGTTGGGGTTAATCTTCAAAAGTTGCTCGCGCATCTCTTGTATCGTGCCGTTCAGTGTCAATGCTGGTCCGCCTGGGAACGCCTGAATATACCAGGAGAGAGGAACTACCGTTACGCCCGAAATAGGTGTGCCGTCGACGTCACGCACATTGGCCTTGTTCGGAGCCGCACGGACAACTGCAAGAAGATTGTATAGAAGAATGGGTAACATGGTGAAGAGAGACCTCGCCCGAGTTTGCAAGAGAAGAAGAGAACTTAGCGATTGTGTGTGTGCCTTTACGTTTCGCTCGGACTATTGAATATATAGTCAATCCAATGAATGAATCAGTCATTCAATGATAGCTGTTTCTTTACCGCAACGTAATTTGGGGTCAATGCGTGTGCTCTTTGCGTCAACAGTGCTGCGATGAATAGGGGAAGTGCTTATTGAAAGGTGTCAGATTGAGGGCACACTAGTCAGCTAGTCAGCTTGCACACAGCTGGCTGTACACACGTGACCTCGAAAACGGGGTGTAAAAATCTGCACACACGAGGCACAACACAGAGACTTCAATCAATCAACACACATTGAATCATCGTCAAATTGATCGTTGAAATCATCATCTTGTGCGCTATTCAACAGAAACAAAAGGCGACAGGCGGAGCCCAAGAGATTCCGGGCCGCACCATCCCTACAAGGGAGCCCACTCCACCGTGCGCATACCGTTTATTTTTGTTCAGAAAGTTCATACTTCGTACTGGCCTTAACCAACTTCGAAGAGCCTCAAAGGATCTCGAAGGGGCATCTTAATTCGACAAAGGCTCCACAAACAAGGCGTCAAACAAGGACAGCTAATGCATTCTTTATCCTTCTTCCTGCACACACAACACGTACATACACAAGCCGCTTCCACAGCCCTCTTCCATACATGTAGGCCCTCGAACGCACACTACCCAGGCAGTCAGGTCTCACGAAGTAGTATTGTCTATGAATTCTAGGCTAGATGATGAGGTCCAGAGGAAAGACCCACATTTATTATGCGCACGGCGGCAGGAATTCCCCTACAGGAGTCGCGCGGCCCGGAATCATTTGGGCTCTGCCTGGGTAGTCAATAATACCCCTAACTCTAAGGTTTCAGCGCAAGAGCCACAACTATCCCCAGGCTCAGAGCCCCGCGCACAAGTATTGGCGTTACCAGAATGGTGCCTGGGATGTCGAAAATCGGGCCCTTGCTTGCCAGCTGGTATTGTTGATTCGGACGGTCGACAGGACTCCGGTGGGCGAGAGCGCCAGATTCTAAATCGGGAAGCCAAACCAACTGTTGAGCTGCCTATACGAATGATGTGCAGCCAGCTGGAAGCGCACCAGGCTACGCTGTGTTGGGTTCAACACTTGAAGATGAGAAAATGACCAGTGGGCTCTGAGATCGGAATCCATGGGGTCAACTTGGTCTCTCTCCCCGGGCTAGGCAAGATATTGTACGAGCATAATCGTGGCCCCGAGAGTTTGGCGCAGAGGATGGAGCTCTGGTTGGACGTTGCGAGTACCATAGGCGACAGTCATCCTGAACCGTTCGGGCTCATAATCCATGCCACATCCCTCTCAGAGACCTCATCCATAACATCTTAGGAGCACTCTGTAAAACGTGAGCTGCCGGACGGCAGACCTGTTGCTCAGCCACCAGACCAGTCATCCTGACGTCGACTATACATGATGAATGCAAGATGCAGGAGTACGTATCCGCTTAAGGTGCTCGCATGTCTCTCAGACGTGCGGGGTGGCGTGCCAAGAATCCCGTGCCCTGGCAAGCTGGCGGTGCAGGCGGCAGTACGAGTATCCTACGTAGAGAGGTCGGTGCACTTATCGCAGCACACGCCCTACAGCGGGCTGCCCTCTCCAGGCAGCAGCGGGGGCAGGCCACCTCGTGGAGAGGACGATTATGGGTTTCATGCTTGTGCCGTGTACGAAGTAGAGTTTGGATGCAATACTCCTGGACTTGTAGTATGAAACGGGAGAGGCATGGGTTACTACATGTACAGACAAAGAGAGGCCAACCCTTATACCTGTCAATGGCGAACGCCCTAAAAGGAAGTGCCAGATTCTTTCTACGTTCAGTTGTCTCTGCCAGCGAAATGTCAATTTGTTGGCAAAGGCCGCATGGGTGTTGGGGCAAAGATCCACAATAAGGCACGACTCACGAGGCCTGACGCTCGGCCGCGAGGGCCAGCCCTGTGATCAGGGCTCGGACCTTGGGCCTAGGCTTATGACCACTGCCTGGCCCCTCGATAAGCTGAAGGACGATTCGTACTCCGCACTATAATATACGAAAAATACGTACGGAGTATACGAGTAGGCAAGGGAATTAGTAGAGGGTGCGGCTTCCTCCGGCCCGTCTGGACACTAGGAATCATGCTCAATCAGCACGTAGGTGACAATCTGCATCGATCATGATAGGATCAGGGCTGTAGAGGACCCAATAACGTCGTCTTTTGACAGGCGCCGGAATTGCGAGTTTAGAGGAAATCTGGAACGAGACGGAGTGAACGGGCTTGAAGAGTAGGGGTTGGACGAAGGGCCCGGCAGCGCGGTTATTGGATCTTGGGATCGATATATTTGCTGTTGGTGTTGAGAAGGGCAGAGCATGCTGCAGAGTGTTGGTTTTCGGAGCAGATGAATTACAAGATCAAGGTTCATTCGAAGAGTATGAAGGTAAGTGTTACACAGTCCGGATTCATGGCAACTAGACTTTGGAGGCAGGCGCTGGTGCAGTGTGGGGACTTAGAACGAAGAAACCTTTCAGGGTGACCTTAATGCTCAATAGCTGTACAAAGGTTAGTAAAAGTATGCATACAAAGGTACGAATTGGGAAACCACGGTGGTTGTGGATGTGAAAGACTGGGAATGTGCTCTCTTTTATCGCCTATAGCAGCTCAATCGCGTTCTGTGGCTCTAGCCTTGCGACTAGAATCGTTTCAATCGTGTACAATTCCCGTTTCAATCTAGGAGGACGGCCCTCAATATCCTTGAGTAAAATCTTGCCCTACAGCTTGGTTTGATTCATAGAATCTCGCTATCTTCTCCAGCATCAAAGAGGGCACGGTCGCGCTCAACCCACACAGCGCCGCTGCCTGGGCTCAGGTCCATCTCGTCGCCAAATCACCGGACTGCAGAAAGCACCCGCGCTGGTTTAACAAACACGTCATAAAACTATGACGACAGTGATTCGCACATGAGGTCCTTTAGTCGCGTGGATCACAGCACCGCGACGCGTTAAAAAAAAGGGGGGGGCGGCTGTTTAGGCTGCTGCCAGCTTGTGTGGCACACGTCGCATCCGCTTTGGGGCGAACGCGGCTCCGCCCTAGCCTAGAAAATCTTCAACAATTGACATCTGGTACTTTGGAGAATGCGTCGTGCCCAACCAGCTACAGAGCAACGGGTTAGGAACTTGAAATGTCGTTCGAGGCGTTGCGGCGTTAGACTTCAATTTGGGGCATTTACGGCTTCAATTGAGTCTCTAGTCATCAATTTAACGAGGCTTCAATTGAAGGCATCGAGGCTTGATCCTAGAATGCTCACGCCGAGTCATTGATGCGTTGTGGCGGCGGTGACCGGATGTGCTGCATGTGACACAAGGGGTGCATAAGGATTAAACTCCGCCACGCATTACCGCAACTCTTGCCGACTAAACTACTCTAAAAATACGTGTCAGACCTGAGGCGATGGGTAGTAGGTTAGCGCAAGCTCCTTATTAATAGCACACCACCTCATTGCACGCAAAAGCAGTTAATGGCTGAAGGAACCTTGAAGTTAAAAAAGAAACAGCGCAGTGGCCCAAAGACCCAGTACAAGCACAATCTTGTCAAACCAGGATTAATTCAACTAAACGAATTGCTGGCAAAGGCCAGAAACGACTGCGATCCGTTAAGCTGGATATTGTGGTTACCTGTAACACTATGACCTAGAATAGTCATATCTACTAACGCCGTGCGTGTAGAGGTCGCCCTTATACCTCTTAATGCTGACACCTATTACATTTTGTTCCCATCCTTCTTTTCCGGTTGCGGTGCTTTAACGTTCTCCCAACGAACCCGCGGCATGTCGCAATGGTGGCTGCAAATGCCGTATGGCGACAGCTTAATGAAAGTAACATACGCCTTTGAACACCTCGTGTTTGCGCACTAATAGCCCTTGAATAACTATTTAAGAGGAATTTTGTGTAGCGTGAATTTTTAGATAGATTGCTGTCCTTGGAAGGTGTTTATGCGAAGGGTGAATCGTCCGGTGCGGGTTAATGCCAGCCATTAGAAGGGGTTACTTGTGGATAGTCTGCAAATAACCCTAGCAGAAAGTGGCCAGAGATAAAGATAGAGATCTTTTATATTAATTATTCTCTTAATTTGTGAATAACTGTCGCTGTCTACAGCTCATAGTTGATAATAGCATAACGAGTTCATGTGACTCAGGAACACAACCAACATGCGTCATTGCGATGTAGATAAAGAAACACTAGAAAACAGTGTCTAAATACTCCATAGTAGGATAATTAAGTAAAGGACTTGTCGTCCGGTAACTGTATTATGAGACTTTTGATAAAATAATTAACGAAATAAATGTGACTAGTGCGTGTCGTCGACGTCAGGCACAAGACTCTCCCAAGTTTCACGCAGTGCTTGGAAATAAAATACAGTGATAAAGCAGCAGAAAGTTTAGACCTAGTTCAAGTATTGAGGCCTTTCTAACAAGTTCGAATTATAGATTTCACCACTCGCCTCCGTCTACACAACAACAATCTAAATTCCTAATAAGATGAATGATGTGTTTGCCTAGAACTCCATTGAAGCTACGAGGTAATCCTCTATAGAAACGAGACAACGGAAAATAAGTGGTTCGGCTTTTAGAAAGGGCCAGGCAGGGACGGCAGGGACGATATAGACCACGACCGCCATGATGATGATGACAGCCTACTCGCCGGCACGAAGTATGCTCGTCGAGCTCCTAGAGAAATGTGATAGCAACCCAAGACCCGTTAGTAATATCGGGTGTACATACTCCGCCTGCACTTTCCTATTGTCCTATTTGCTCATAATTTTGGTAAACATGGAAGATGGCGGCAACGTGCCAATCCTGCCCTCTCGAAACAGCGTCACGACAACGCCAGTCAAGCTCTTGAGCCGCTGCATGTGCTGTACTGTGACACGTACAGATAGCGTCACCAGGCAGACACCCTTCTCTTAACAGCTCAATGTTGCTGTCATACATAATCTTGGCATCCCCGACCTGCCGCTTTACCCTGTGTTCAATTTTTAATTGACGACTTGAGCTAACTGTGCGAACCGGCCCTGTTGATGGCAGTTCTAGCGTTTCGTTTACGTCCTCTCCTGTTCTCGCACATTATTTTATCTCTTTCTATAGCGCTTCGGCGGTTTGGTTGATTGTCATGGCCGAGGTCTTTAATAATAACAGGCCTGTCCACAGAGTCGGCCTCGGAGGCTAGATTCGTGTTGGCACTTTTAGAGAGGCATTATACAATTCCATTGGCTTTTCATTCTACTTCCGCCTCGGCATTGGCTTTAAGAAGATGGTCCTTGGCCACGGAGTGGAAAGCAACCCAATGTCAATCCTCTCGACCAGCGACCTTCCTGTCGCAGGACATTGTCGGCGCAAGTGATGATGATCTCATAAAGGTCGCTGTACTTATGTACGAAATAGTCCCCAACTCGAAATATCACTAACGTCAGCCATTGCGTGACATTCCATGACATAGGAACTACTGGGAACCTGCATCAATGCTGCTTGGAAGTCCGTCTACTGGAAGGACTAAGTCGTAACCGAGCTCGTACTTGCCGGGTTCCAGCCTCCCCTCACTATTCAAGACCTACTCATCCTGGAACAAGGTCGTGAAGCCATTGCCATGGTACTAGGGTGCCTGGAGCTGCCGCCTTGGGGTACCGTCGTCGTGCTCTGGGTCTTGGTCACTGAAGCTGAGTTCTTGACCACGCGCACTTAGCCGCGCAGGGAAACGACGAGGTATGTGATGCACAAGTGTTTGACGAGGCGCGGGAAACGGCGCCACGGACGAATTCTCCGCGCTGTACTTCTTGTTCGGCTCATCGCAGCACACGCGGAAATCGACGACGTAGCGATTGCGACCGCATAGAGGGTCGATACGAGGGCAGATTCAGACGCCACAATAAACCAGGGCGTGATGAGGTTGAGACGGCCAGCAATGGCAGCGCGAAGAGTTCTCTAGCGGCATCCGCGGAAGCGGTGGCAGCAGTGGCAGGACTAGGGAGAGACGTTGACGGCGATGTCGATCGGCGGCCGATAACTCCCCGCTGTAGCGGCGATGGCGTGTCAGACATGATTGCAAGAGCGCCATGGTCGGCATCGCCTCGTGTTTCGCTTATCTCCTCCCCTCGTGCGACGCGCGGTTGTCGAATAACAGCCATAACCCCATCCAGTCAACAAGCACGGTATTTGTTTTGAAGATGTGTAGGTTCACTCCTTCTTGTCGCCAGAGTCGAAGGTGCTCTACTTGATGATGCTATTGTCAGGGGAAGTCGGTGAGGCACCACTTGGGCCTAATAAGTGCGCGCAGAGGACGCTCCGGCTATGCTGAGGTTGCGCAATCCTGCTTACTTACATCCTTACCTCAATGCGGTAGTTTCCGTCTTTAAATTTTTAATATTTACTTCTGTGGTTAATTTCGGGCTTGCGGGATTTCTAAACAGACCCTGTAGCGTCTCCGGGAAGTCCATGAGTTCACATATACCTTGCCTTATCTAAACCGTCTGTATGTGTTCTGCCGTGTTACCCGTTTTGCCAACTAACATTCCTACGCGCACTTTGGTCCGTATATCATGCTGAGTTATAGTTCTGATTCAGGGCTGTCAGGGGTCGTTGAGTGTTAGATTGCGCTTCATCGATTCACATCGGCAGTCGATGTGTGGAGTGGCAGACTCAGCCGCGCTGCTGCTTTCCACGATGCCCTCACAAACGCCCTCACATATGCCGTCAATGATGCATTTGACGATGCCATAGTCGCAAACGCAGCCGTAGCCCGACTCTATTTGACACACAGGCAATTAACTCGACTAGAGCATCGTTAAATCAGATCTTCCGCTCAATTATGCCACTCAGTTAAGTGGATTAACTAGTTTAAGCCGTTACGTGCTATCAACTTGGTTTGACACCTATCGCAGTAGGGCAGGTTCAGATCCCGTGTGTTTAGCAGTTATTAGTGTCGCCTCTGACAATAACGTTCCAGTCCCGCTGCATGAAGGCCTGACCACGGACAAATCTCCCGCCCTGCTCTGTACAGAAGTTAATTATGTCTTCAGCACCATCGGCAATATCACTAAAGGAGCCGAGCTGTTGTGTGCGGGGGCTCTAAAGAGAAATGTTTTAGCTCTTAGGGTTAGGGTTATGGATTAGTCAAAGGGTCTCGGCGCTTACATCGTTGCACCACCAAATAGCACATTCAAATGAACAGCTAACTCTGCCGCAGTTTCCGGGGCCGGGCCCATTTGCAGGTCGGCCATCTACGCGACGGAGGTGTCGAATGCCATCCCATATGCCGTTTGTGCCGGCAATTCCCCAACCGAATAGCCCGGGGCCGCAATAAACTATGTCGAAGGAGCCTCGTTTGTCGAGACTCTTGCTACCTCCCTCGGAAGCATTCTCAATGTAAGTCGCATTCCATTCAGGGTTTATTTCGTTAACTTGAGCTGCGACCTGTTGAATACTTCCACTGAAGTTCATGGGAGGCTTTCCAGGAAATACTTCAAGTTCCCACTGAATATCCTCTACTCCATATCCAGGAAGTGGGCCATCAAGACACAAGGCCTCCACGCACGACTGTTAGCGGTGTCAGACATAACATGGGCTTGGTGCGAGTGTATTACCCGGTATACGAGGAGTGGGAGTACGAATAGAGTCTTAAGAATAGTCATTGCAGTAGCACGTACTAGGACATTAAAGGAAGGTAAATGAGGATATAGGGCATAGCTAATATATACTTATCTTATTGTGTTGGGCAGCTTTCTGCTTAGCTCCTTCAATCATCTTATTTGCTTCGAGCCCAGGAAGACGATGAGCCATTTCCTAGCATGTTGGTGAGCAGTTTATCCGCTTTCCAATATGTACCCGCAGTATCTTGGGTTTTGGTGCGGCAATCCGTAGTAGCAATGAAACAGTTGTTCGCCTATGAGGGATTTGTTGGCTCCCATAACGGCGTCTCTGAAGTACAATTGCTAGGTGTATGGGGCTAGACTGGAATTTTTTTTTGACAAGAAGCCCCCTTCGTGTTGTCTATCCAAATCTACTGGCGGAATAAGAGCACGACAGCATGCCTCGGGCTCGCGGCTAAGGTTATAACTCGTAGCAAGCGGTTATCAAGGACAATCGCTTACGAGTACACAACGGCAAGGGACTAGTAGGGGTCAGGATCAGATGGTCCGGGATCCGAGGGCCAAGTCCGTATCGGGCATGGCCGGACCACTTATTCGGGATGAAGCCCATGGCACTGCACTGACTGTTAACGAGCCAATGCTTTCAATTCGTAGTAGAGACCCCTAGTGGGAACAGCTAGTTGCACACACGCAGGAAACAGAAGACGAAACGCTGTACTTGACCTGAGATGATTTTAGGGTCCTTACGTTTCGTGGAGCCTTCAGTTTAGGGTATTCAGGTATACAAGGACCAAGAGGCCTGCATTTCCCTGGCCCACTCCATTCAATATACGAAAGTTATCGATACTTACTAAAGTAGCTGAGCCTACAAACGTGCCATTCTAGAAATACCCTGTCAGTGCTGACATAAAGAGGTGGACTGCAGGTGGCGACAATATTATATCGGAATTTCCTTAAGCGCGCTCGTCTCGGGTTGCCCACGTATCTTCCAGGTCGCTACTGAAGCGAGCGATCTCTGCAAACCTTGCCAAGTCCCATCTCCGCTATAGCTCAGCTCGAACAATTTGTTTGTCTTCGGCGGACGTCATGAAGAACCCTAACGTGTAGATTGACTAGTTTCCGATGAAGCACTTTGGCCATGCGTCGTGGTGTTGGCGGGGCACATGAAGAGCCTGCTGCGGGAGCGGGGGTGCGAGGAGACGAGGTATCTCGCCGGGATGCTCCCGGGGGGGGTGGGGTGGAATATGCGGGGGCCCGGGAGTCGTCCGGCGGCGTACCGGGCGTCATCGTGGAGTTGGGCGGCTGTGGACGGAAGGGTGAATTTCCACGACAGGACGCCGGGGAAAGACGGTGATGGGTTTCTTTGCGAGCTTTTGAGCGCCGCTACAACGTCCTGCACTGCGGACGAGACGGGGGAGGTCACGGCGGGCAGCGTTGTGCTTGGGAGGGCATCTTCCTATTCCGTCGCTACGCCTCCCCCGCAACGAGGCGGTGCTGATCAAGAGTTTCGTCGATGCGGATGGGGGCGTTAGCCAGGCTGAGCCGGTGCCGAACTCGCCGTCTGGGTAAACTGCGAGTGGACTGTCTTGTTTGACACCAAGGAAGACGTGAGAGACTATATTCTGCGCTTGCCGATTCGGAGAAGGACGTTAAGTCATATCGGGTGGCATGTCCACGGCCTGGCTCTGTCTCAGCTTGACGGTGGCTGCTATATTCGACGTGGTAAGTGGGCCATCCTAGTGGACACCGAAGAGGAGGCTCTGGACATCTTCAAGGGCCTGCGTGAGAGAGAGTTGGAAATCGTTTGAGGCCAGAGCCGACGGACAAGGATGCTTCCCCTCGCTGTTCTACCGCAGCCGCTTCTATCGGCTATCCTTTACATTCAGCAGATATCATGGATTTTGGCATTCGCCACGTTATGAGCAGGTGCTCAGATTGCATTCTCTGTTTCGAGGATCGTGGAGCATACATATAACCCGAGCCTCGATTCTAGCACTGCCTTACGGTCGCTCCATTTTTCGACATTTCGATATTTCACCCCCTATACACATTGTATCCTTCTGTTCTTAAGGTTTCCAATCCGTCTAAGAATACTATATTTTGGAATCTAATACCGTTTATGTTTCAAAGTGTGTGAGAAACCACGAACTCCGAGACAGCTGAATGAGTGAATTCGAACTAAAATTATAGTTTAGGCTTCAAGTTAAAGGTTAATGACTATTGCAGATCTCCAATTCAGATACTTAGATAAGTCTACGTGTGAGTTATGGGGGTTTGGATTGTACTTTAATTATATTTAAGACCAGACTAGGTCGGATAAATTCTATTTCATTCTGTAAGAGAAAGTCTTAGAAAGCTAAACCGTAATATGTATCTATCAACCCCTAACTATATGCAGCTGCAGGGTGGTCGACAAGTTAATGCGGGGAGTAGCGCACTCGCCCGGCTTATATCACGAACTCAACCAGAATCAGCTAATAATACCCCTAGTGGTAATTTCAACAGGTGGATTGCCGCCATGATAACGATTTGCGATGCACCTTCCATACGTGAGTTCCCCTTGTCTCTTTGACCCCTTGTCATCAGCACAGACGCCAATGCTTTAGCGACAAGGACTGCCGCCGCAACGATAGCTTCAGTCCTCGCCAAGGGGGTTTAACTATTTAAAGCCGTTGGAGTATGTGCCTCACTGCGATAACGGATTCAATATAATACAATATAACTATAAGCGGGCTCGGCGTAAATAGGCTGCTGTGTAATTGAAACGATGGATATAACGTAATATCTCCGAGACAGCAGCGATATAAAAATGTGGATAAGACAGTATAACTCTCTAATGACTGTAATTGCGTGCATATAAGCATTGCGCCTCACGGATAGAAGTTCTTGAGGTATTTGTTGGCAGGCATGCTATTACATCTCAAAACGAGGAGGGACCCGCACGGAGTTTGTCCTATTTAGGTAAGAGTGTACAATTTTATCCGACAATAAGGCAATACTGAACGTTTTCGTAGCAATAGCAGGGCTTAAAATCCCCAAGATACCAGGAATGGAGGCGTCACGGCCCGAAAGAGCTCCACTGAATATAACGTTGTCGCTGTCATCTTGGTCGCTGTTGAGGTGTCTGTTCAGCACCGGTGCCCACGTAACGCGTAGGAGGTTGGTGATGGTAATGCCAGAGGAACAGTGTGACCTGGTACGCGGAGAGCGTGTATATGGTTCCATCTGATCGCACATCGGCCGGCGTCGCACGAACCGTGGCAGGAAATTTGGATGTGTTGGCGTCCTGGAGCTGCGATATCCAGAACGAGCGTGCTTTTTCGTCGCTGGTGGAAAGGGTGTGCTCGGTATAATTAGCAAAGGAGTAGGCTGGGCGTGCCGATGAGAAGTCTTGGGCATAATTGGCGCTCTAAGCACATCCAACATCTAGCTCAGTGCCTAGCCGTCGTAGGTGGATTGGTGAATCTCCTAGATTAAGCGTGTCTGGCCAGTTTCCTCGTCACAAATCATCGTGTACGAAGGCAAGGACTGCCATACGAAGAATACGAGACTGGCTTCAATAGGGTTACCCCGAGGGACTTGCCGCTAGGCGTTGCCACATAGCTCCTTATCACGGACGACTTAAATCTGGCGACTTTAGGAAGCCGAGGTGATGATCCGAGTGCGCAGATTGGGGCAGGAGGCTACCATCGTCGTCATAGCATATCGAAAGCGACCGACATCGATGGCTTGTGGTAGTGTGATAGTAAAGCGGCCCATGTAGGATTCTCGCTGCTTCTCTACAATGGCTAGCATGCCTTCTTGAAGAGACGAGCAAGGAAAGGCATCTTGGACGAGGCCGCCATTAACTCAGCATTTCTTGAAGGCTTCTTCGACGACTTCTTGCTTTACTGCTTCTTCGACCCGAGGTGAGGCCGCCCCGGAGTTAATCGCTTTGTGCTACTTAGCGTCTCGGATATCGTCCTCTTATATAAAGACCTTGGCTATCTCCTCTTGGTCGTTGACGTAGCACCAGGCAAGGGAATAGCTCTAAAGAACAACTTCCCCAGCACTTCCAATTGGTTAAAGGAGCTGATGGTTCATGGGGTCAACAATCCAGCACTTAGTATCGCCAGTGGGACAGCCAATGGTTCGGCTAGCATCGTGTGTGCGTTCATGCATAATGCAGAATCCTCCAGACTCAGGGGAATACCAGCCACCACTAGTCTTCGGCCTTTGGGCCCTTTTTTCAGCCACTTTGCCTAAGTCTGACAAGGTCACTATCGAATCGGGTGGAGGACTCTAGAACACAATCAGTCGCTCCAGATACCAGAGGAGGCATGCTCCCGCTGATGAAGAGGCCAGAACCGCTGGCAGAGAGGAGTCCTCTTGGTATTTGCGATGCCCGTATAGTCCTCTCGTACTCTAGTTAGCGCTAGATACAGTTAGCTATTTATATTAGCTCTTAAGCCTAAATAACTACTCCTAGTAACGCTAGTCCCGCCGCTTTTTACCCCGAAGTGATCAACGAAAGGGGGGGACCCTTCTAAGGGCGGGCCTAAAAGCTATCCTCCACCTTGCTATAACGTGTGTATATACGAGGCAGCGATAGCAATAAACTCGTAGACCTCTAATATGAAGCACTAACCCTACTAAATGTCTTGCGTCTCTACATTAGCCAGCATAGCTGTTTCCAGGCGACACCGCGAGGAGGTTGCAGAGTCCGGCTTCGTCGCCCCCCTTTATCTCTCTCTCTCTCTCGCTATCTCTCTGTCTCTCCAATCCCCAGCAATATGACCCGAATAACAAACCAATCCCTAGGCTAACCCTTAACCCGAAAGAGAACCCAGACCAATTAGATCTTTTTTTCTTGCATGAATTTCGTCCTGGATGAACGGCAGGTAGCCACCAAATGTCTTTCCGCAGGACACCCCCTGTAACCCCAACCTTTCGTTTAACCTGAACGAAAGGAGACCAGGGGCAACTAGGCCTCCTTGTTTGCTCTACAGAATCTCCCACGAGTCGGACCCTAGCTACGTCCTTCACTTCTACGTGTTGCACACGAATGCTTAACTAAGCAGATCATCATTTGTCAAGCCACCAGGCTTGTCTTCAGTGATGTCGGGCAGCGGCACATATCCACGATAGACAGGCGGTAGTGCGACCTTGGGCCCTTCGGCCGTGTTGACCTGAAGGGCGTAAACCTGCACACCCTCTTCAGCGACAGTGATGGGCTCGGCATGCGGCGTCTCGCCAATACCGCGGAGTACCGAGATCTTGGTTTTAGGGAAATGGGATGCGTCCTGAACGGCACCTCCGGGGCCGACGAACCTCCAACGGAGATGCTGGCGAAGATAATCCTCAACTTCGGTGAAGTTCTCGATCGGATGGTCGTCCAAGTCGTCGAGGGTGTGGTGCAGGAGCTGAATCGTCAGGGGGACCTGGCCGCAAGAGAGGACGCCTGTGTCTGCCTGCATCTTGCAGTTGCCGCACGAGCCCTCCGAGCTCTGGGCGCCACCGCCGAAGGTGTACACCTGTCCGACGAAGTTCTGGCTTTGCCAATGTGTCTCCTCCTCCAGTCCGCCCAGGAAGAACTGGACGTTGTAAGAGCGGCCGCCGAGAGCGTAACGATCGTAGACCACATTGATAATGTAGTCGTTCCACGATTTGTTCCTCTCACCCACGTTCGGGAGGTCGGGGGCGAGGCCCACCGGAGTATCGACCTCGGGGCTGGCGCGGATCGCCTGAACAAGATGGGCGGTGGAAGGATATGTAGCGTTGATATATGCATGCAGATCATGCTTGTACTTTTCCTCATCGAGGGTTCCGTCGGAGAGAAGAGCCCCCCGGGACAAAGCCATCAGATCGTCGTATTGGTAGTTCAGCTCAGTCCAATCGCGGCACATGTCGGCGGTCCAGACATCTACCTTGGGGTCCCCATTGTCCTTGGTGTGGAACGGCTCCAGATGGTCTGTTGGCTTGTCATCACTAATGTTCTTTTTGCCCTTCGGATTGCCCTTCGGATTGCCCTTCGGAGTGGGCTCCTTCTTGTCCCACCACAGGTTCCAGTAGAGTGACTGCCAGATAGCCAGGAGACGATCAATTTGTCTAGCTTATCATTAGATAGTGGCGTTAGGGCGCGTGCAAGCGACTTACGTGTGGTGAAGCCAGAAAACAGGATCGAACGCCGCAACAGGCACGTCGCTCATGTGACCAACTCCATCGCCGTAATTGGAGCCTCCAGCAATGTTCTTAGAAAGTTATTAGACCAGGTTACCGGAAGCTCACAAGGTACCTCGACTTACGTGAACGTTGTTGTGGATGTACTCCAAGGACAAATAGCCGGTGTGAAGGTCGGCATTTCCTTCATTGAACCATTTCGTTGAGGCAAACTCTCCCCAGGTCGAGTTGTAATGTTTCGAGTACATGCGATTGACGGCATCCGCTAGTGTTCCTGGATTCCATTTGATGTGTGCCTCCTTGGCTCTCTGAAGGGGGTACCATCTTCCATCTTTCTTCATGGTCGAAAGATTGTTGTTGGCTTCCCAAGGGTTGTTGACGCCCTCAAGACCTCTGAATGTCAACTTGTCCTTGCTGACAAACAATCCATATCTGCTCGTTCCTGAAGCCCTACTCCACTGAAGATCCATTAGCACATGGTCAGGCAAGTGGCTGCCTTCAAATACTTACGGGATACCATTGGTCCTTGGGAAGGTCGTTCTGTGGCGGTAATTCCTTGTGACAAACCGGATCATCCTTGATATTCCAAATATCCTTGCCATCCGGCATTTTGCCAAAGGGTAAAGGATCGCCATTAGAATCCTTCTCGGGGTTTTCAAAGCCCCAAAATGGGTTGGCATAGAGTCCACCAGGAGGGTAGTAATCTTTCACCGCAGCTGGCGGATAAATACGGACAGGACCCTGCACGAGAATCTTAGGATAGGCAAAATCTTCGGTATAGCTCTGCTGACGAGCCCAGTCCCAGTATGGCATGCGCCAGTTGTCCGCCGCGGCATACCAGCCCGCAGCTTCTGAGGTGGGAAGGCCGTGATTGTTCACCCAATGTTCGATAACGGCCCTCATGTTGTCCCAGATGCATTGCTACACTTGTTAACCCAAGCGCGAACGAAGATACTTCTCACTAAAACATACCTCAAACAGCAGCATATAAGGCCGGTGCCAAGTTGGGAAGTTCAACCCGTTGTGGTTGCAGTACCCGCCATAAGGCTGCGCTCCAGGTGCAAGATGCTTAGGGTCAGGATCCTTTTTTGGTTCCGGTGCATCGTCCCAGGCAACCTCTGGATATCCGTGCTTTGGAAGTGGATTAGTACGATGCCATAGAGGGCTAGTCTCTGCGAATACTCACGATACCGGCGACTTGGAAGTAGGAAAGCTTGTCCTCGACGGGCTTATTCTTGAACCTCTCCAGGGCTAGGACGAAAAGTGTCCACTGCTTTCTTACTTCTTTGTCCGTGGAGCTCGCAAAAGCCGAAATCTCAAGTCGAACGGGCAGATTCGGAACATAAGGGATCTCCTTGGTCATGGGAACTGCGTTGCTAGGTCTGGGAAGCCCCTTGATACCGTAGGTTCCAGTATAAGGCATGGTTAAGTGTTGGCGGTGAAGATTTTCTGAATCCTTGATGCTGTAAGATGTTCGTGAGGAGCTAGTGAACAATTCCACTTGGTGAGGCGACCGAACTCTTAAATAGACATTCTTCATTAAGCCTCGAGCGGAGAGTAAGACTTAGACAAAGCCAACGTGGCGACAGATACGCAATCCAAACCCACTGAAGCGCAACAATTTAGCCAGGATGTGGCTAGCTGGAACAAAGTCTGGATGCATAGCTTAACGGCTTGACGACGGCTGAGGTGAAACATAAACGTCCATTTTAGGCACATAGTGACCGTTTTAACTTGACTGATCACAGCTGAGGGCGGGGTAGATGCAGTATACCTTAAGGTTTGCGTCGTGTGGAGGCGGCATGCAATGAGGCATTTTCGCTGCACTGGAGCTGCACTGCGCAGGCTTGGAGACAGCCACCCAAGACTCCGGAGCTGAAATGCACAATGCTGCGGGGATGGATGGGAGACATTCGACGACGGCCAGTTGATGCTACACACCAGGCACTTGAATTAACGCTGAAGACGATCTCCCCCTCCGTAAGCAGTCCTGATTTAGCTTGTAATGCATCATGAAATATCCGTGTACGAGCTTGAAAACGGGCGACTGTAGTTAACCCTGATGGCAAAACTGAGGAGTCTCGAAGTGGTGAGGACTTGGACTGGTGTGATATCTTCCTTTGACGCCGTTGCATATTTCCCTTGGCAATCCCAAAGGGGGGAAGTTGGGGCTCAATGGCTAGCTGAAGGCCTACATACGAAAAACACGACATTCAGCAGATGCAGCCTGAGTACATCTTCACCATTCTTGGAGTCCGGCAGACGCCCATGTGACCACCCCGTCCAATCCAGACAGGGTTGCACCGCGTAGGGCACATCCGGCCGACCGTCGGCGTCACTAAGCCACCACCAGCCAGAGAGGTAACCCTACAATCGGCGGGTTAGCCCGTGAGACACCTTTACAGCGAATTCGGCTTATGATCTTACTATCAGGTATTTGGTAGATCTATACACTTTCGATCACACCGTTAGCCTAGACGAGGCGCAATGGGGTATAGTTTCTCTTACCTGGACTTAGTTCCTCGAAGAACAGCCTGCCTCCCGGCCTCGAAAGCTGGCGGACATTGGCTAGTGTTCTGCCCTGCTGCCGTGTCGGGTGCGTCTTCATCTTGTTCTGGATCGGGCCTGTTGCCGTGCCCTCGTTCGTGTTTTTCTTCCTCTGTGTCTTCTTCTTGCTCTGGTCCACAATCTTCAGGTTAGACGGAGCGTCACGGACCTTGTCCATTAGAGGCTTAGGCCTCTTGGGCTTTTCGCTGTTGGCGTTGCCCGTAGTGGCGGCCGTTTCTTCCGGTTGCGCCTGTTCCGCAGCGTTCGCCAGCGACTTGCTCTTGCTGCCTCTGGTTTCTCGTGCCATCGTGAGGTGGCGATGTGGGCGTTTGAAGCATGCAAGCTTCGCTCGAGGTTTGTGTAAGGAAGGAAAGAGTTGGAAGGAAGGTGCGAGGGAGGTAACAGCGTGACAGATGCATATGAAGTCAACCGAAAGTTGACTTCACCACTGCGAGCCGCGATCCTGGCGAGCGACTATAGTACGGGGATGACGAATGTTTTCCTGAGTGCTCTAGCTATAAACGTCAGAGAGCGCCAGGCAAACATCGAGTCGGGTGCACTAGTACTAGCAGAAGACGAACTCTAGTACACCCCATCCATATTATTTATACCTACCTCAGTATTAAAATAATTCTTCGTTTCGACGAAGCGATTCTAGCCGAGCGTATTTACCGTATAGATCTTATACGGCAGCCCTACTACAGCAGAGGCCAACCGGAAGGCGAACACAGTAGACCTAGATACACTAAAAGCGAAGCTAAGCCAGATGCGCGAGAACCACAGGTAATGCTACCCCCCAATCACGCATCTAGAGTATGCATACTTTAAATATCGAAACGCTCAGGTCGCTAACCGCACGATATATAGACTAGTACAACGATCATATTGACTATATATAGCACCGGTACCCATCGCCTAGCCAAGAAGGGTGAAAAAGTCCGTCTAACGCACGAGGACGTCGATGCACTCCGCCGCCTCCAGGAACTTAAAGCCTCCGCCGACGAAGACGTCGACACGGATGAGGTTCAACTTGACCACATTGCATTCGAGCAAAAGCGCATCCTGGCGCTTAAAGAGTTCCAGTTTAACTGGGTCGTCTGTGATGAGTGCCATCACGTCAAATGTCCGCCGGGCAATGTCTAGCCGGGCCTCGTCTGTAGTGGCTGCGGCCTCCCTGGTGACGCCTACCGAGTTCGGGCTGTTGGCCGCGAAGTGCTCCGCGTACGATCTGTAGGCGGCGGCTGCCGTCAGCGAGGGCTTGGACCCGGGACGTCTTCGGGGTTGGTTTGGGGCGGGGCGGGTGCCTATACTCTGCTGAACGGCTGGCCGCTCCCTTCCCTGAGCGCGGTTATGACCTGCTCTAGCTGCCGGGCGTGCTCGGCGCGGTCCTTGCTGGCACGGCTGTTGCGGTTCACCTCCTTGCATAGCTGGTAGGCCATGAAAGTCACCATCTGCGGCACCCACAGCTCGCGGAAGACCTCCCGGGCGAAGTTCGTCGCCTCCCGGAGGTTACCGATAACCCGCGCCCCCATGCTGCGGAACCAGACCTGCGTCTGCCGGTTGGTCGCCACGGCGGGACCGTAGTAGTACTCCAGCGCGGCTACGTGTAGTAGCCGGGGCCGGTCGTCCTCGGTTCGGGGCTAGCACGTGGCGGCCAGCTCGCCGCTATCTGTGCGGAACTCGAGCATCTTAGGGCAGATGAACGGCCACGCGCCCTTCCGCAGGCTCTCCATCGTCTGGAGGGGGGAGAATATCCTGGCGGGGAGGACCTTGGGGTCGCCGGTGAAGCAGAAGTTGCCGAGCCGGTCTAGCGCGGCGACGGCCTCCGATAGCGCCAGGCCGAGGCCGTCCTTGCCGTTGACCTTGAACCGCCGTGCCATCGCGTCCATGGCCACCTCGAACAGAACCATCACGTGACGTCGGAGCCGAGTGCCTTCGTGGCTGATATGTTGCTGCTGGCGAGGGAGGTCTCGCCAGCCATACGACGGTGCAGTG
The DNA here is from genome assembly GCA_022114105.1 of Tolypocladium guangdongense. NCBI lineage: Eukaryota > Fungi > Ascomycota > Sordariomycetes > Hypocreales > Ophiocordycipitaceae > Tolypocladium > Tolypocladium guangdongense. Next base: position 2,018,621 of record NRQP01000005.1, read on the forward strand.
CCTATAATGACCTGTATATAACATTAGGCTACTAATACAGTCGTGTCGGTGTAGATATATTTCTTACCAGTGCATTAGCTCCACCGGTGCCAAAATTATTCACAGAAGCGCGTTGAATACAACCACCTGGCCAAGGTGTCGGCTTGGTCGGAAAACTGAGGCTGAATCTTTCCTATGGGACTATAGCCCGGGCACGAGAATAGTCCCTCTCTCGTAGAAATGTGTCATATTGGCTCACGACTCAAGTGGTCTGTCCATAAAGTCGTCGACGCGGGAGACGTGGCAGCTTGGCTGTCATATCGTTTATCGCCGTTCGTCCCGTTGGCAACGTCTCGAATTGCCGTTGGTGACATTTTTACTATATGGTATCCACGGTAAACCGGACAACGTTTCTAGACGGGGTATCTTGGTGGAGTACCGCCAGAAGAGGGATTGTTGAACGGTCGCCTCTTCAACCAGGGCATCGAGACGGGCGTTTATGGACGGGCGGCGGGAGAGCGGGGCGCGCGGTCTCTTCAAGATGAAGATCAAGCCGAATGTCCCCAAACTTCGCGGCTTGCCGCCATGTGCTATATTGGTAGATTTCAGGTAGGCCAAACCGGAATGTTTACGCTCACAATTAACCCACGGAGTCGCCAACGCTGAAGACGCATTGCCAACGCCAGTGATGGCGCAGAAGTGCGATGTAGAACTCACAGGGAGTCGTCAGCTTCTGCCGGATCCCCCCCTGTGCGGGAATCACCCCGGTTTCAAGAAGGGAGATCAGCTAGCCGGAGTCTCTAGCTCGACGGCACAGTAGCTTGTGCCAGTGAAATTGGGTTTGAACAAGACATTCTAAGAAGTAGACAGCCAGCAGGCACTGAGCATTCGCTTACAGCCCTACTTGGTCCGAACAGGAACCTTAGGAACTATTAGGTGCCTACCACTCACCGCATTGATAGTGTTGCAATGCTTGATGACCTACAGCGATACTAGGCTATTACCTGGCTAGTGCCCAAAGAGGAAATATTCATAGCTAGGTAGGGTATGTACCAGCAGAGTAAGCGACCAGGTAGGGAGACGGGGATGGGCGGGTTTCGTGAGTCACTGAGTAATGCCTACACAGAGCACCCCCCAATAGCTGCCGACAATTAATAAGTCACGTAACGCTCACAACTGTCAGGACGCAGTAATCTGGGCGCTAATGACCTACGCCAGAGACCGCATTCACACCTCCAACTGGCCCTGCATGTACAAAGTAGCATCGTGTGAGTCGCGAGAGTTATTAATACACTTCCAGTTTCTCCACATGGCAGGGAGGAGTTGCTCTAGCCTTTGTGGACGGTGGAAGCAGGCCGGCTTTCTTCGCGGCTTATGTGATGCGAGAGGCTTGGGAGCATTCTCATGTCACATTTACAATTAAACACGCAAGCCCCGGACATGACAAGCGTGACCCCCGACGCTGTTTGCTTGCCCAAAATGACAGGACGGTTTCTCATCTAGTTATTGCAACAGAGCAACGCAGGCAGGAGACTGGGGTTCGTACGCCACTGCAGCATCAGTGCCAACGTATTGAACACTTCAACCCGCAACCAATCGCACACTGTAGTCGGACTGGATAGGGCGTCCCAGTAGCATCAAATGGCCCGGTATTCAGGCACTCCAGTGAATGCTGGCCGAATCAAGAGAGGCAAGACTTGCCCGCATGCTCTTGTTATTCCCGCGATGTCTGTTACTAGAGGTCGTGGCTTTCCAAGTGCACGAGTGCAGAGTCCACAAATGTCAATAACGTACTTATTTTACAGGCTTTATTGCTCTCTACACTTCCTCTATTAATAGAATAAATTTCCTACTAGGGCAATTGCAGCAACCTGGGCAATTACTAATAACTACCTTACTAAACCCATCGCAGGTGTAAATCTTCTAGCGCACCTTATAGCGCACCTTGTACTCGTAGTGCACCTTCCAGCGTGCCTTGCAGCGCACCTTCCAATGCGCTGCCTTTACAAGTCGCCTTTCGCCGTTATTGAATTCTAGGTCAGCTGCTGTGATTAAAATAGCTATTGCAATTAAGTTGGCTGCTGCAATTAGGTTAGCTGCTCTAGTTGAGTCGGCTGCTGCAATTGGATTAGCTGCTACAGTTGAGTCGGCTGCTGCTGCTGCTTTGCATAGTGCTTATAGATATTTTCGCACTGTAATTTCTAGCGGCTAAGGCACTATAAATTAATGGATGACTGCGCTATAATTAGAAAATTTTGCTCCAGGGACCTAGTTGTAGAAAACTGATTTGGCACAAACTGACATTCAGTCCGCCGTAATGCCCCGTAGTGTCTCGGACCTCGGCCACATGCTTGTCTCGTGCCTAGCGAGATTTGAAGAACACATCAGCAACGTGCCGGGGCGCCGGCCGAACATGACGTTCACGTAGGGGCTGAAGCTGAGGCCACAAGGCGAATTGGACGCCGGGTATATGTCTCCGGATCAAGCATTTGGTCCACAATGAATAGGTTCCAGTGCCGCCTTGATTGTGGTCTCAACTCTTTCGCTTAGCACCTTTGATGAGGCTGACATGGTCTCGCATATGTCCAAATCAGATTCCCACATTCGAACGCCCTCTATCATCAAGCTTTGCTGCTTCCATGGCATTGCTGGACCGTTTCCACCGTTTTGGCTCAAGTAAATGGAGGGCGACCACATCTCGTCAAACACGAACTAGGTAGGTATCATTCGTTGAGAAATCCCCAAGTCACTTGGGTGACTATCAACTTTCATTTTCGTATCCGTGCAAACCCGAGGCTGAGATTACCGTCGGCGTATCTCATCCTTCAAAATCATGTAACGCCCAACACTGACAGGAAACCGTCACGCCGTTCTCAGGCTTCCATTTGATCCGCTGCCTCTATATACAGGTATCCAAAAGCTCAAGCAGCTTCTGCTTTGGCATCCTACCAGAAAAATGCAGTATCGCGATGGATGCGAGCACTACGTTGGAGCGGTCTCGTTGCCGTGGCACGCGATGTCCACCTGCCAAGGCCATCATGAACGGCCACAGATTTGGCAACTGGGGATATGTTAGCCCAGCCAATTCATTCATTCGTTACAAGTTTGGGTCTATACCTCATTTTGAAGCGCCTTCTTGACTGTTGCGACATTCTGCGGCCAATTTTGACTTTGTTGCTGAGTGCTCGCGAGGTCCGTCGTCTGGATCAAGCCGCTAATTCTGGCTTCCAACGACTTATCACCTATGTTCTTTCCTTCGCTGACCAGCAACGACTCGGCGGTTCTCAAGACCTCTTCATTCAGGCTTCTTCGCTCCCATGGATCCCATGACTGAGAGGCGTCGAGGATTTCAGACAGCAGTCGGGGCAGCCGCCGCTTCCTGCTCATGCCCTGCTCCGCTGCAAGATGTGACGACTCGTCAAAGTTGCTGTTGTAATATGCTTCCGCAAACGAGTCGAAGTTCTTAAAACCAAGAGACTCAATGCCTTCTAGTGCGACCTCGATGCGTTCGTCTATTGACTTCGGTGGCTGGTTGGTCGAGGCTGATGGTGAGTTTGAAGAGTTGCTCACGAAGAACTCCGATGTGGCCCCCTGATGGCTCGGTCCCGGCGTGTAGTGCATTGGAGGGGGTTTCGAGTTCATTATGCTCTCCGTTTGAGAAGGTGGACTAAGCTGAGAAGTATTGTAGGATTGAAGCATGGGCTTCCAGGGTATATTTGGGACATCGTGTCCAGGCGTCATCTCCAGCATGTCATCGACTGTTGGAAAGTCTGTTGCCGACATGTCGCCATAGGAATTGGTCCTAGCTAAGTGGCTTGCGTTGCTGAACACCATGTTTTGCATCACTGTAGCGTCGGGTTAGTCGATAATCGGAAAGCATACATATGAGCAGGTTCTCGGACAATCTTCTTACCTGATAGCAACTCCTCTCTTTGGGCTGCCGATATGTTGTCGGGGGTGTTTATTTTTGTCAAGAGCTGCATCTGGAAGCGAAGGTAATCTTGTAGGATGGATTGAGAAAGGTTGGACATCCCCTTGGCTGCCCCGCTTTGGCATTGGGGAATAAAGGCGGATATCATTGGGCTCGGAGTATGGGGAATGGTCACTGGTGGTGTTGGGATCGACGACTGCGCAAAGGAAGGAGGGTCGCTGTGCTGCATAAGTGACGAGTCTATGAACCAAGGGCTGCTTTCGGCACTGGCCACATCCATACGTTGAGGCGCAAAGTTGCCCATTGTCTTTGCATGCTGAGTGGCGCCCATCTCGCCGGAGACATCAGGTGTTGGCGACGACGCCGTGGAACTCGGGTCGGGCTCCCCTGGAGGGGTAACAATAATGTTTGATGAGGGAGGTGTTATTAAGGAGGCATTGTTTGATGGCGAAGATGGCGACATTGGTGACAGCTCTTGACGTTCAGAGTCTTCCTTTGCCCTCTGGTCTTCGTGGTATTGTAGCTTGGACTGTAGCTCGCCAAGTCGGGCCTTCATGCGACTTCCTGCAAGAAGCAGAGATGATTAGGCCATTGCCGTACAATTCAGCCGCTGACTTATATGGCCCAGGGCATAGGATTGACTTACGATATGACCTTTGGGCAACGCGGTTCTGTATTCGTTTCTTTTCTTTGCGATCCTTGACCCGTGTCCAGTCATCTTTGGCGGACAGCTGCATCTCATTCTTGTCGGGGAGCGAGTACGGGCCAAGCGTTGTGGACGGTGAGGGTGACATCACAACAAGCTGAGCGGCTCTAGCTGTGCGCCCCAACGGAGAGTCACGTACAATTTTCTAAGCAGAAGCATAAGGAACAATCCGACAACGCGATCGCCAGCTGCAAGGTGTGTGTTTCGCGCGGGACAGCTAGCATCAAATACATATTCCATGCGTAACAAATAAATGGCGGGTTCGGCATTGCAGCAATACGATAAACCCGGATTAGATCACAGTCAGCACCGCCGCTCCTACATAGCAATCTACTCATACGTAACCCGCGTCTGTAGTGGGGACACGGTGATACGGAGCAAGCCCGACGCTTTGCTGCGTCTCAGCCCAGCGCAACTGGCTTACTCAACGAGACCAGCGCTTCCAGAAAGCGGCACGCTTTCATTACCAAAGCACGCACTTTGTATCTGGTACGAAGTGGTACTCCGTACTCCGTACGTATGTACGTTTGATGTTTTCGTTGCACTTGCGTCATTTCGGCAGAGACGGCCAGGAGAACAACACAGGATCAGAGGAGGGCTAGGCTGGCTAGAGAACCAAATACACAGTCGAGCACTGTGTCGTCATAGCGCCTCAAGCCCGGCCCGTTGTAGCCCGTGATACTGTGTGCCTACGGCCACCACCTCCGAGCAAGTTTCCTCCCATATCCCGTCGAATGACTTCGGGCACAAAAGCCGTCATGCAGCATGTCACCATTAAAGACAGTGTCTGTGTTTTGCATACTTTATAACCTTTGAATGCTCTTCTCAACTTCAACGGTATCATATTAGTACGAGATGAGTCGAGATCCTAGACACCACAAGGCCCAAGGCTTTTGTCGATCCAGAGGTTCTAGCTTGTGGAGGGGGGCTTGCGAAGGATGTCCGTGTGTGTGGACGGACTAGAGGTGGGGTCCAGGGACAAAGCTAAGTAGGTATTAATACTTGGATTGCGCCCAACCCAGAGTCCTATAACTAAAGTGACCAAAGCGCCAATGTCCATCTGGCTGTGTTGAACTGTGCTTCAGAAACCTCGTACCAGACGGCCTTACGGAATCGTGCCTTTTCCTCCTCCTCCACGTGACGGCCTCGGTGAGAGCATTCCCCTCCTTCCCTTGGGCTGCTGGACTTGAGCTAACGTGCTACCTTCTAATTTGCTTAGATTGGAGCAAGACTTCAGCAGAGACCCAGGCCCATAGCCACGCTGAGTGCCACTGGGGCCGTGAGGCGGGCATGTGGTCTGAGCCGGACTTTGTCTAAAAACCCTAATTGCGCGTCCATGGCCTATCACCAGTATTTCATTCACTACGGTCGGTGCTGTTTGCTGCTTACATTGAACTGTTCTCTGCATTATCACCGACTAACTCACAACACCAAGAAGTTTACGAGGGCCTGAAAAGTACTCCGCTTTGAAGGCTCGATAATGACCACTCCTCTGTTGGCTAACTAGGAGTCAGCCTTCTGACCTTTAAACGGTAAAATCCACATCGTCAGGCCTGATTACCATGTACGCCGTCTTTTACACTCATCTTCGTTAGTATCCATTCCAGCTCTTCCCGAGGAGTATTTTTTCCGCTGAGTGCACCTCGCCGTCGGAAGAATGCCGACATTGTGCCTCCAAATGATGCAGACGGGATGTTGTACATTCGACCCGTTGTGTTTGGCATGGGTCCTTGCCTTCGGCTCGAACCTCCCGATAAGTATCTTTTCTACGTCTATGTCACCACTGCAGGAGTCTTTCATATTCTAAACTACTTAATGCGTTAATTATTGAGGACTTTAACCGTCGCCCTTCGCGGCATGGGGTCGGGCAAAGTCGGCGGCAACAGCTCCACAGTCATGCGATGCAGTCAGAAGGCGAAGAGCGAGGGGTTTGACATCACGATACATTTAGACAGCCAGAAAAGAACTGAAATTGAGGAGTTTTCAACTTCTGCTTTTGTCGGGGCCAAGGTGGCGGCGCAAATGTGATGCTGGGAGTTCCCGATACCCAGAATGTGGTGAGCAGCGTCACCTCGACAGTGTTCAGGAGCTGGCAAGATCATTAGGATGTAGAGCGAATACCAGTAAGTCCAGCTGCCTTTTCCAGGATGCCTCTCCTTGTGCTTCGGGATATTTACAGAGGCAGGGTCGAAGACAAATTTGGGTGGTTTACAAAGGTCCACGAACCCGCTAAGTTTATTCAGGCTAAAGATGGCGCTACGGGAGCCGCCGCCAAAGGTCACGCAACAGCTGACTTGCAAAATAATACATTCATATGTAGAGAATGAGAGAAATGGGGTATGATATTTTACCACGCAACAAGCCTCCACACGTTGCAGCATACTGGGGAAGATACTCTAGGCTTTAAACAACACACATATACATAAAACAGTATAAAAAGGGTCACAAAATGTTCCCCCCCCGTGGAAGCTGCGGCACATCGCCGTTTGCAGTTTACCACCTATTTACCCCTTAATAATACCCCTAGGCTCGATCCGAAGTGGATAAACGTAGTTCGGCATCGGCTGAGCACTGTTCCTGCATTCGCTCTTACTAAACCTCTGGGGAGTCTACATTATTACGCTCGATACGGATTACTGGTTTTTAGTAATAGTGCTAAATGCAGGGTCCCTCAGCCGTAAACAGCTAGTGAGCAGTTAGCAAAACTTGAAGGTTTGTGCCCGTCAGCCCCCACTCCCCTTGCAGGGGTATAAACCGTTCGAAGAGAGAGATCTGCCATCACTTCCCGCGGCGGCGACGCCGAAGACCCCCTTTACGCCGCGGCCGCCAAAATTCTGCTTGATGACCTTCTCGACGTCCAACCACGAGCTCTTGGGCGTCAAATATCTCGCTAAACATGCGCTTGTACCCGGGTAGCACGCTGCCTTGTATGGCGGCGGGCCTGGCCAGCCTTCAGGTATAGGCCCCCGTTGTACTTCAATATTATGCACACTCGCTGGGCGTTGGTGGTGGAGGTCCTCGTCCAGGTTTCGAGAAAGCCAACAGTTGTGGCCATAATGTCGCTTGTAGTCCAGTCCAACTTGCGCGAGGACCGCGGAGGCGATGGTTGTGCGCAGCATCACGCCGCCCAGGATATATACATGTTAAGGAGGTAGTCGCCGATCTAAAGCTAGCCTAAGAGGAACAGGCCCTTCTAATACCATTTTATCTTGACGGCGGGCTTGGCCTTTTTGCTGTCCTTTGGCTTTGCGACATCGCTACGGCGGCCAGCCTTCTCACCCGCTGTTTGATTCTGCTTAGGAGCAGCTGCAATGCTGGGTGAGGCGGAGGCTGTCGTCGTCGTCGTCGACGACGACGACGACGACGTGCCGTAACTGGCCGCTGTGCTGCTATCCCGTTTCCCGAGCGACTGAGAAGTCGCTGTCGTTGGTACGCAATGCGTGATGCGCTCCGCCACTCGTAAGGGCAAGCCAAGTCGACTCTCGCCTTCTATTTCGGCAAAGGCTGTGTGTTGGGCTCGCTAGCACACCGGCGCCGCGGAGTAAGTTGAGGGCTCTCACGTCGAGTATATACGGCTCGCATGCCGCGCGATCAAAGCTTTAAACCAGACGAGAGGCAAGGCATGATAGAAAGAGAGAGGCTTTGTCGACGATGTAGAATTCAAAACTGACATTTTGGCATATTAAGCGCAGGCTACATTGCTCAACCACACTCACTCCCTCTACTAACACCATCACATCAGGGTCCAACTTGGTCCCTGTAGCGCAGCATCGAGGATGCTAAGAACTAATGCCCTTGGTAAGCGGGCTGTGCTTGCAACGCCACCAGGGTCTCAGGGTGCATGTTGGTTGGTACCTTAGTGCATGCTTGCAGTTAGTTGTGGGTTTCTGCAACAATGACACTGAGCATGATCCCATGTGGACTGAAGTAATAGGCCTCCACCAAGCCGTGACGCTGCGACTAGTGCAACAGTTGCAATACAGGCGCCGAGTTAGCTGCTGGATGATCGGAGGTACGGCGGACTGGATGTTAATAGCTTTGCTAAATCTTATTTATAGTGCCTTACCCGCTAGAAAATATAGTGCGCAAAGATCTGTAAGAACTATATAAAGGCAGAACTGACTTAATAGTAGCTTGTCTTGATTACAAACTATAGCAGCCGACTTAACTGCAGCAAATAGTGAAAGGCGGCTTAAAGGCAGCGCCTAGGAAGGCGCGCGATAAGGTACGATAGAAGGAAGGTGCGCCGTAAGTTGCGCTATAAAGTACGCTGGAAGGTGCGTTAGACGATTTATAATACGGATACGGAGTACACTAATGCCGAAATAAGGAATTATAATAGACGATTAGCCTATTTTTTAGGTGTAACTACTGCGTATATAATAAAATGGCACGAAGTACAGACTACTCTGTATTAAAAAAATTAATTTGGCATAAACTCACGTTCAGTCCTCCGTAGGAGGACTCTGTCTGGGGCGAGCTGTCACACAAAAGAGGATCGAAATGCCATGGCCGCATGCAATTCAGGTTTTGCTTGCCATATATGATGGGAATTCGAAGGTGAACATAGAAAGGTAGGGGGCATCTCCGCGCCCAGCCGGCACTTTGAATTCATGTCGCCATGCCCAAAACATATTGCCAATTAACCAATGAACAAGTTTAGTTGCGTGCCTACAGTCTTTCCCTGCGGATGGGCCTGAGAGGAAACGCTGGGCACCTCACATTGGGTACAGAGAAGGGTGGCTGGCTATTGTTTGACTTCGTACGTCGTTCGCGTATGGGGAACCAGGCTAGGCCATATCCAATGACACCATCACTGTATGTACGCATGTCCACGTCCGTAAGATTTCTAATCACAGCTTGCGCTACGTGTGCGATGCCACATGTGCACGGAGGGCCAAGCTTGTCTGATGAATGCGCGAGCGTCAACTTTCCCAAAGAGGATATTTTCTTCTGACTGATGGGGCTAGCCTGCCCGCGCAACACGCGCAGCGTCAAGTGGACTGAAGAGCCAAGTAAACCGCTGGCAGGATACTTCGTATTCGTCCACGAGTACACTTCTCATTGCTCAGCTACTTACTTCGTCTACGTTTGGTACTAACGGTATCACAGTCAGTTGACCAACTCAAAGTGATAACGTCAGCCGCTAAATCATTGCTCAGCTCCCTTTAAGAGATGCAAACTTCACGTTCCTGTCGAGACAGAGCCATGGCCGAAAGGTCGAGCCAAAGAGTCAGCGTTAATTCATTTGGCATAGGTGGCGTCAACGCGCAGATACCTGCAGAAAACGGAACCCGTTTACATACCAAAACGCCCAGTAATTTTCTCAGGTAATTGTCGAGACTCTACAGCAATATGAGAAGCACAGCCGAAGCATCCGCAACGGCGTGGGTCATGTTGATGGGCATGGACTGAACGGCACTGGACACGCCAACGGCACTGCCCATTCGAAAGGCATCGGTTTGGCGCATATCGGCAGACGCAATCATACCAACAAATGAGCATGCCAATTCAACGGCAAAGGGCACCTGAATGGACAAGCTTTTGCCAATGGCTATTCCCATGTGAATGGCAATGGCAACAATCTCATGGCCACGAGAATGGGCATGTCAACGGTAATGGGCCCATCCAGGACCATACGCAAATTGGTGATCGGCCACACCTTCTGCTCTTCACGGCAAACGGCGATGCGTCACTGAAGGGGAGCATTCGGGCAGATCAAGAGTATCTCCCAACCTGCTAAGCTTCATTGAAGGATGTGGCTTACACATTGGCCCTCCGACGTGACCCGAAGACCCATCGTTCTTACGCGGTGTCCAGTGACAAGTCTGCCTGGGAGATGTCGCCCCGGAAACGGCCAAGCCTGCGTCACGCATTGCCTGGACTTTCACAGGCCAAGGTGCTCAGTGGCCAGGAATGGGAGCGAGCTTCTTGACTCGAATTCCGTCTTCCGGCGAACCATTAAAACCCTGGACAAATTTCTGCTGGGATTGCCAACCCCTCCTGGACCATTGACGATGACCTACGCAAGGTCACTGGAGTTAGCAGGGTGCCAAAGGCTGAGATAGGCCATCCACTATTATCGATCGCTGTCCAGGTCGGCTTGATTGACGGGTTCGACCATGGGGCATCAAGCCGGAATTTGTGCTGGGCCACTCGTCTGGTGAAATGGCTGCTGCATTCGTCAGCGGCGCGATCACGGCAGAGGCCGCCATGGCTGCAGCCACCTTCCGCGGCACGACCAGCGGCGACACATACGAGAAGCGCGGCTCCATGGCAGCCATCGGGCTTGGGGCGCACGAGATAGCACCTGCATGGAACCCGGCGTTTGATTGCCTGTGAGAACAGTCAGTGCAGCGTGACGGTGTCTGGCGATAGCGAGCAGTCGAGAAGGTGGTTCAGAACGTCAAAGAACAGCGGCCTGGGGTTCTCACGCGCTTTCTGCGAGTCGAGAAGGGGTTCCATTCCGTAAATGCACATCCTTGAATGTTTTGTCATGCCCAGGACGCTGAAGAGGGCCTCCAGATCACACGCTGGAATATGGCTCCTTGTATGAGGAACACCTGCGGCCGTTTGTGGAGAGCGTCTCGCCCTAGGTCCCATTATATTCCTCAGTCACGGGTAATAGGCTGACTGGGGATGCCTTGAGCCGGCATACTGGCGCGAGAACATGGAAAGCCCCGTTCTCTTTAACACCGCACTTCGATCGGCGCTTAGTGGCGAAGATGGCCCGGTGGTTCTCATCGAGGTTGGACCTCACCCAGCGCTCAAGGGGCCAATCTGTCAAATACTGAGAGATGTTGAGCGCACTGAGAATGTCCACATAGGGACACTCCAACGAGACAAAGGTTGTGAGGAAAGCCTCCTCCACCTGGGAAGCTCTTCCAGTAGATCGTAAGCGTTGATTATTCCGCAGTCTGCCTTCCGGGCGGGCGGCTGTGAAGAAGCTGCCGCGATACAACTGGATGGAGCCCGAGTCGTCGAAGTCTCCGGCGAGCCGTACTGGAGAAACGAGCTTGCTCTGGACGATGCGCCCTGGCTATCCGGACACGAAGTAAACGGTCAGGTCGTGTTTCCAGGCGCCGGGTGCATTTGCATGATTGGCGAGGCCATTTGACAATTAAACGGAGAATCGACATACAGCTTAAAAAATGTCAGGATGACTGCTGGGCTTGTGCTCGAGCAAGGAAAGGTCGCAGAGCTTGTCACCAGGCTGACGGCAATTTCGACGGCTTCGTTGGACGAGTCCCCTCGGTATACGTTCAGCATCAGCTCCTTCGACGGAACGAAATGAACCAAACGCTGTGCTGGCGAATCCAGAGCTTCAGTTGACAAGTCAGTCGATCCCGATGCTCGCGTACAGCATCCTCTTGCCCGCAAGGTGAACGAAAGCGACTGGTACAGCATCCTCAACCGCGTTGGATTCAATTACACGGGACTGTTTTGAGGACTCCGAGGCATTTCTGCTGCCAGGGAGAAAAACTTGGCCGTGGTAACTGTGCCGTGTGGGATGCCGGAGACAGTGGCAAGTATGCCATCAATCCTGCAATCATCGACCAATGCTTCCAGCTTTTCACTGTTTCCGCATGCGGTGGACTCGGCCGGAAATGTAACAACACTGCCGTCCCCACCTTCATCGAGAAGATGATAGTCTACTCTACTGCGCAAGATTTGCACATAACAGCCAACATCAGCACGCTGGAGCGAGGGTCCTTTGTCGGAGACCTTATCGCACAGAACTCGGGCAACACGCTTTTGTCCCCGAAAGGCTTTAAGGCGTCTTCCCTTACCAGAACAGATGACGCGGGGGAGAATTTGCCACTGATCACGCAGTTGGAATGGCGACCGCATGTAGACTTTGTCCAGATGAAGGACCTCTTGCATCGTCGAACACACATTCCGAAGGAATGGCCGCTGTTTGAAGAGTTCACGCTCTACTATATCCTTGACCACCGAGAAAACATCACGCTGAAAAGGGAGACGCCGCCGTCTGTCCAAGTTCTTTTCTTGGATACAAGAACAGATTGAGCGCTATCAATATGGGCGGAACGTCTTCGTTTCAAAGGACATCCGGCTCTGGGACCCTACCAGAAAACAGAGGCTGGCGAGGATTGAAGAAATTGCGGCTAACGAGCCAACTCCTCAGTACCCTGCATTCTGCATTGCAATCCACCGCTTATTCAAGTCTGGCAACATCATCTTCACGGGCGACAAGCATCCGTTTCGTGTCCTCATGAACGAAGACGTTCTAACTCAATTATACACCGTAGGAGATGAGCTGAACTACGCCAAAGCACTGCAGGCCATTGCACAACACGAATTCCAGGCTTAGGGCCCTGGAGGTTGGTGCTGGCATTGGCGGAACGACGGTCAAGGTCCTGAAGACACTCAAGTCTGCTCACGGTGAACGGCTGTATGACAGTTACACATACACTGATATCTCGGCCGGTTTCATTACCGCAGCAAAGCAACGCTTTGCAGACGTGGAGGGACGTTGCACTCGACATATCTCCAGATCCCGTCGATCCCGTCGAGCACATCAGGCACGGGGACTCCGGCTGGGCAGCTATGACCTAGTCATTGCATCAAATGTCATCCACGCTACTCCGAGCCTGCAGACGTCCCTCAGTCATCTGCTCAGCTTGCTCAGCCCTAGTAGTCGAGCTTTCTGCAGGAGCTGTGCCCGGACGCAAAATATGTCATTTATATCATGGAATTCCTCCCTGGGTGGTGGCTATCGTTTAGGCCAGCGAACCATACATTTCGCGTGAACGATGGGCAAAGGAATTCGTTGGCGCCGTTTTCAAGGAGCCGGACACCATTTTTAATTAACAAAGCGCGGGTAAAATTGCGTCGCCTGACGTCAGGAGCAACAAGCCACCAAAAGCCACTTTGTTGTCTTATGCTCCTGATAGTCCGACCATAGCGCTCGCAGACATAGCAAACCTGCAACGGGGGTTGACTCGCTGAAAATGTCGATGGTAGGATTTTCTAACGCTTTCTTTCAATGTCAGACATCCTTATTACTCTGCTTGCGACGGCGTTGGTTTGGCTACTATTCAAATTGCGCAGATGCTGGGTGCCAAAGTGACTGGAGCTTTCCGACGGGTTCGACAAACTGCAAACGCTATCAACAGGTCTCCTGCACGGCTGGAAACGAGGAGAAGATTCGCTATATCATGGAGAACCGCAACATTCCGCGGTCGCACATCTTCAACACTTGGGATTCCTCATTCCTTCACGCGCAACTGACAACAGAGGTGTCGACGTCGTGCTCAATTCCTTGCCTGGTGACCTGCTTCATGCCTCTAGGAAGTGCGTGGCTGAGTTTGGCACCATAGCCGAAATCTGCAAGCGACTGGAGATTTCCGGCGACTTGCAAAGCTCTCCACGACGGCTTTCGAGGCAAACCGTACTTTCGTCGGCCTCGACCCGCGGCAGGCGTCGCCAGTCCATCCCGAGAAAGCCGCCGAGTAAGTCGTCTCCCCTCCCCCCCACCCACCACATGTATTGATCGTGCCGTGGCATATGTACTCGTTTGAGGGTGTGTTTCCACTACCATAAAGGCTTCTATAACGCTGCGTGGAATGGATTTGGTGCCGGGCGCTCAAATGCAATACAGGAGGCTGGGCATATCCAGGAGGTATTCAATTCCCTGCAGATCATTGTCCGCATACCAGAAGAACCCCTTTCTATGGACTCTGTCAAAGACAGACCATCTACGTCGCTGCGTTGACCGCAGCTATCTTCTGGTTGGCGGTTTGGGCGGCCTCTGCAGAACTGTCGCCACTTGGATGGTAAGCAAGGAGTGCGCCACCTCATCTTCCCATCGCGATCGACCAAAGCGAGCCCAGAGATTCGAGGCTTTTTTGAAGGAGCTGTCTTCCCAGGGATACGATATCAAGCTGGTAGCTATCAGCGTCAGCAGCTCGGCTGTTCAATCTTCCACGAAGCCAGTCGCTGTCCACGGTTTTGAAAGTACGCATTTCACATGCTCATTTCTCTCTAAAGGGACACAGAGAAGCTAATCTGGATATTTACAGGACATCTCTCTCTGTGAGATGACGTTTGCAGACTGGACGTCAGTCGTGGCGCCAAAGGCTCAAGGCACGCGGAATCTACACAACGCCATCCCTTCCGAGCTCGACTTGTTCACCCTGTGCTCATCGTACAGTTGCATTGTGGGTCAATGGGGACAGGTCAACTATGCAGCAGCAAATACCTACCTCGACGCGTTTGTACAGTACCGCAACCATAACAACCTTGCTGCCTCTGTCATCGATATTGGCGTTATGGGAGAGGTGGGCTTTGTCTCGAAGAACCGGGACAGACCTATTACAGAAGTCCGGAATGCGCATTCTCAAAGTACAAGATCTCTTGGGGGCAATGAACCTGTCCATTCAAAGATCCAGGCCTGTCCAGACACGCACACGGGATGGGACGTACCGGAGTCCGTGCCAGATCCGCCTAGGACTTATCACCATCGTGCCGATTACTGCTCCCAACAACCGGGTGGTTTGGAAAGATGACGTGCGAGTGAGCATATACCACAACATCAGTGGCCTTACGGAAACATCGGCAAAGGCATCCGCGGACCGAAACGGCGTCGACATCCTTTGGGCATCGGGGCTGTCGATACTGGAGGACGAAAGCACCACCAGCATCATTGCGATGGCCATCGCCTTTGCCTTGACTAACCCTCCCTGATCAAGGAGGAAGGCAGCATCAAAGTGGAGCATTCTTCCGATAATGCTGGTCTCGATTCGTTGGTGTCGTTGGAGCTCCGCAACTGGATCCGTCAAAAGTTCGGCGTGGAGACGACAGTTATGACTATTGTTCAAAGCCCTTCGTTTCTAAGTTTAGGAGATCACATCCGGCTTGCACTGACAAAGGTTCGATAATGAAAATTGATAGAGCATTTCAGAGTATTAGAAAAGGGACAGTCGTCCTAACCTGCATATAGATAACGGATTGAATAGTTGCGCACATTAAACACCGTCAACATAGTAGTTAAATACACGATTTCTTTATCACTGCCCTTATTTATTATGCTTCATAAAGGGACCTCGGCTCAGTAAGGTTCTTTGATTAGGTATTTTGACGGGGAAGACAGACATATCCCACGATAGGGGCTGTGCTAGGATAAGGGGGCACAAGAGCTTGCACGTGTATATAAGGGAAGCCACTCTCCCGCTATTAAGCAAAGAGGGCACGCTCCTTAGAATTAATAGTCCACGGGCGCCTTATGTCCCTAGTTGCGTTAGAATTCGCGAGTGATATATAAGTAAGACCACTTAGTTAACTCCTATATATGAATATAAAGTGAGTGATCTACGTCTGACACGAGGCTACGGACTACTATAAAAGTTGCCTAGCCTTATATTTATATACTCTAAGTAAGTAAAACCCCTCTGCGAGTAAGTGACTAATACCCGGAGACTTATGTGTGCATTTAGCGCAGAGCGTAACCGCTTGTCCTTTGGGCCGCACGTTTGACTCTATCAAATAAGGAGTATACTAAGCGACGCGGTTATATGATTTACAGGCTATAGGGTAAGGCCGTGAATCTTTGATATGCATACAAGCTATTTCCAGGAGACGCCAGGGGCAGGTGCAGAGTCCGTCTCTTACCACCGTCACTCTCATGCGCTGCGGTCGCTGCTTTACAGCCCTGCCAAAAGTACGTAGCACGTACTTTAAATTACATAGTGCCAAGCTTGGAGACGGCCCTGCGAAGGCGGAGACGAGGGCGCGGTGTAACCGAAGCCTCCAACACTGCAGTGGACCTTAAAAAACACCGTCGCCAATCCGCCGTACAAAGCTGCTGTCACTGGCGCGCAAGATGGTTGCCGTGCTTCTTGCACAAAATCCTCTCGCCAGCATCGCCAGACGTTTCCACGGACTATCTCAGAGTCATCAAGAGCATTATAGCGTTCCCCCGGATTCGACTTTGGTGAAGCAGTACAGCCCCCTCCCCAACGCGCTCTACAAGCAGTCGGTGCTCATCTAACCAGCCAATAGTGGCACAGGTGCATCACCTACCTAGGTAGCTATAGCGCCTATTATATGACGCCGCGTGCATAACAAGCGTCTTGGGTGGTCAGACGCACTGAGCGTTTTGGGTGGTCGGATAATACATCGGGCCTCGGTACGAGTGCAAGGCCAGTACGTAGCATGACGCGTCCTCAATTGCAGGCCACTTTGCCGCCATTATACCTCGGCTCAAGCCATGCAGGGGGTACTCCGGATAATGCCCGTTTCTCTCCTTCCCTGCTTCTGCATAGAGTCTTGGAAAGAAAGACACAATAATGCAGTGTACCATCCTGAGCCTACGAAGTACCGTCGTGGGGTGCTGGGGAATCGGGACTAACGCCACGACGATGGGATTGCGTACTCTGTACTTTCCCACCAATAGCTATTAGTCTCTTGCAATGCAATATAATTTAATATATGTCTTGGGAGCCCGATACCACCGAATATACGGCTAAATTCTTACTGCGCTTGGACGGCGAAGGTACCAGCCGCCGGTTGATGGACATGGAGCAATCGTACGAGGCGCTCGCTTGCGGCCAAGACGAGGGAAAGGGCCGGGACGCGCAGTTTCGATAGAAGTAGCACGTTGGCACCAAAGATGCGGCCATGAATCAACACGCCCAAAGCTTCGGGCACACATCCTCCCTGTCCACGCCACGTGTGCCCTCTGGGATCGACTAGCTCTGCAGAGCCAAGATGTGAGTCGCCGGAAAATTGAAGACACGAGCCCATAATCGTAATCAGAATTTACTGCGACGTCGAGCTCGGCAGCCTACGGCTCAGTCGGCAATTCGCTCACACCAGTAAATTTGGGTCCTCAACTACCATGTCGTCTAGGTACAGGCATTGGTTTCAGCTTTCCGGTCAACCCGGCAAACTGCAGCAACACATCAACTTGTCCACCCGCCGAGGCGCAGTGTTGTCTCTGTACATCGTTTACACGGACAGGCCACTTATTATGGAGAATAGCGGTGCAGTTCTTGGAGGCCCCGCCGATGATAGTGCCGCCGGCCGTTTCCATTCGGGGACCCTGGCGTTATCTTTACTACCAATGCCCCCGCACATCACAGAGCAAAGGGCTGCCGAGGCTGCTCAACTACCTCCGTGGGACGATTTTTGTACTGTCGTATCGCATGAAATCCTTCGGTGTTTTCGATAATGCAACGTGAACCATGGCATTCCCGCTTCAATGTTCTGGAACCAAGGACCAGATTTACCGATAGTGGCCGGTGGAGAGATTAAGCAAAGAGGAATTTCCGACGCTTCGCAGACGGCGTACCGAATCAGACCCTGCAGGATAGAATTCGGACAGACTGTACCCCCTGCCTAACCTTTCTTGCTGTTTATACCCTCTGTTTGACCTTGCTTGGAGCTACCGGCAGGCGTCTCGCCATCTCGATTTGCTTCTGTAGTGACGGTGCACTCCACACGCATCGGTTCTGCATGCATGCATCCTCCTAGGCTGGAGCTCGAGCGCCTTGACGACCTACGCGCGTGACGGCTGTGGCTCGACAGAAAGACAAAGCGCTGCTGAAAAAAGCATGCTGCGTTTCTACTGCCATTGTCAGCGCACTTCTCCATCAAATCCGCACAACGGATGTCGAGAGCGCTCACATCGCCCCCCGTCTCCCGAGGGATGCAAAGACAGCGATGCGACGCACAGTCCATTCTCTTCCAGTCCCCACTGGTGAGAACGTGTGGCGTCGGATTATCGCTCTGCTCGCCACGCAGAAATTGCTGACAAGCCGCTGATGAGGTGTCGGATCTCATCCTTTAGGATTGCAGGATGAGTGAAATTGTCCCTGGCCTGGCTGGGGTGGCCGCGGTAGTAAGGGCCGGCACGGAACCGAACCTTTCCTGGGACAGCTACCAACGAAGCCGGTGCTGACGTCTGCATATAATGACAATCAGCCGTTCTTGTCTTCTGAAAGCGTTTGACGGATTTTTAAAAAAAGAAGAGAAAAAAAAAAGAAAAAAAATCCCTACGCAACGTAGAGTCTGTTGTCAAGATCGGTCGTAGAGGTAGATTGTCACGTTCGACGCTTTCACACCAACACCATGACGAAGGAAGACTGGACGCTGGCAACAGATCGAAGCCAGAAGAAGAGAATTCAAAACCGCGTGGCCCAGCGGACCTACCGTAAGTCCATCTTTGAAGCATTTGCACACATACAGGCTGGGACTTGCTAGCTCACGATGCGATTAGGGAATCGAATAAAGCAACGGGTGGAGGAGCTCGAGAAGGAGGTCAGCGAGTACAGGCGTCGGGCCCAAGAACATCAAAGCACATCCGAAGGCAGCCAAGATGGGAGCGTGAGCGGAAACGGCAGCGGTATTAGAAATGGCACCGAGGACTGCCATGGCAATCATGCGGCCAGCCAGAGCCCAAGCATCAGCACAGTGAGCAGCAAAAGCAAAAGCAACAGCAACAGCAGTAGCGATGACAAGGCCAATGACAAGAGCAGTGGGACCAGCACCAGCAACTATGCGATGGATGTGGATACGACCGAAGGGAAAACACGCCCAGGCCGCGATGGACTTCATGAAGCACCGAAGACGGCTCTGATCCCTCAGCGTGACGCTGTTATGCAGCCGCAGTGTCTTGCGCAACCGGCTCACACACGCCCCAATATGCCGCCACCGCTGGCCTTCTCAGAATTCCCCGGCCTTGCCTCGCCGCCGCTCACGCAGCCGTACAGCCTGACCCCGGATTGGCCGTGGCCGAATGCCCCCAACACCGTGTACCCGGATTCCATGGGCCAACAGCCACTAACGGGTAAGACACGACTATGTGGGAAGGGGTCATGAACAGGGTCAAATAGCGTGGATATATAGGCTGACATTGGGGTTGCAACAGTTTTCCCGAGCATTGGTACCAGCAGGTACGGCAGAAGCGAACAGGAAGCTGGATCTGATGCGTCGTATCACATCTCTCAGGACGCGACGTACATTGTCCAACCTGGCGCACAGGAACGCGGCCATACACCCACGCCGGACAGGACCATGAACATTCGCACGACTTCAGCGGACAGATCGTCTGACGCCGGCTCCATCGGTGCCGCCAGCCCGAGCAATTCCTCTAGCATGATAGGCGGTGAATCTGGAAGGGACTCGAGAGACAACTCCTTGGCCAAGATCCTCGAGGCCAATCCTGGTGACGACCGGCAAATACGAGACCGGTGCATAGAAGACCGATTCGAGTATATCCGGCAGTGCATGGCCAGTGCCGGTTTTAGCAACTTTGATGCAACCGTCGGGCAGTACTACACGGCTGACTTTAACCACGAGTCAATCGTCTCGCGTGAGCAGCGGAACAGCCGGCATAGTGAGCTTCCTCGGCTGCTCTCCAAGCTGCGCAACAATGTGGAGACTTGGACGCAATGGGAGGCTCATGGATATCAATACGAAATCATAAAGTCCGCTGAGAGCATTGTCCGGGCCGAGCGAGGGGACTTTGTTGGCTCTCGAGCAATATTCCAAGATTTTTTCACGGAGATTGAAAACCTGCCGCCGGGAGCTACCAATGGCGTGAACAATGCGTCCATGTCAAGGGCATTCCGGCCTTTGGCGAAGATGTTCCAGGACACGGTTAGTGGCTCGACGAACTTGAAGAGCTTCGTGCCGCTAACGCTTTATTTACAGGTACCAAAACTCTGGGCATTGACCGAGTCTCTCATCGGTTCTGACGACACCGTGAATCAAAGGCAACGTTCTTATACCTCGCTCGCGATAATGCTACTTTTGTGCTGCTCAAACCAAGCATCGAAATCTCAAATGACAGTACTCGTGACAACCTGTTTGGACATCGCATATGGGAATTAGAGATGCACGTACATGGGAATTAGAGTTCAGGCTTCTATTAAGGAAGGCGCATTGGGGGACAAACATGAGGGCGAGAGCGGGACACACCAAAAGCACCAAGTTCCATGTTCATCTGTTAAACTAGAACACTACATGCAATTGATATGTGATGTGCTATGGGTTTCGGATGATATTTATACCCGAGTTGCCGATATTATGTCTCGCGATCGCAATCTTTCATGTGAACCAAGGGCTCATGCGACTGACTTGCTCCGAGGCATAAAGACGAGGTTCAATTCATCTGAATGCAAATGCCCAGATATTTCGAGCCCTGTATCAGTTTGCGCTATCCTCACCCGGGGCGAATGTGACGTCGAATTGGAGGAGAATTTGAGTCGCGACCACGGCAAGCTGTATATTCGCCAGGTGCTTGCCGATGCAGGACTCTGATCCAGCTAGAAACGACATGAAGGCGTACTTGTGTTTCACCACGTCTGGCCTAGAATACCATCGCTCCGGGACGAACTCTTGACACCGCTCATATATGGTTTCATCTAGCGAAAAAAGCTCGATGTCAGAAGGGGGTTTTATGTGAGGCAAAGGCGGTAGGGACGGATGCTTACCTTGAGCCATAATATACAGAGGAGGCTGAATGATAGTGTCCCCAAGAACGTAGACTTAGCCGATGTGTATACCTTCTTGAGGCGTCTTCCGGAAGAAAGCCAGACGGACCGGGATAGTGTATCCTGAGGGTTTTGTTGATGCAGCCATGCAGCAGTTGTGCTTGCCGGACGTCCTGGTAGGATATGTGATGAACATCGGCAACGAGGGGTGTCAGCTCTTCACATAGTCGCTGAACGAGCTCCTTTTCCGAGAAAAACCGATAGAACACGTGAATCAATGTCGTGGACGTGGTGTCGCTCTCGGCAACAATCAACATCCGCGAGTCGCCCTGAAGCATCGGCAGGATCGCATTCTTCGCTTGCGGGAGTCGCTCGTAGTTTTCGATAAGCGGCTGCATCATATCGGGGTGAGCCGTCTTGCCTTGTTGCTTCATGCGGTTGTTCAACTGGGTGGCAGCAAAATCTGCCAGCCCGCGATACCCAGAGCCCGCGCTCGGCATCGTGGCGAATACTCGGTAGAGTCACGGCAACAAAGCAAAGCCTTGAAAGTGCAATCCGTCACCCAAGACCTTGAGCGCCCAGTGAGTCTCCCCGCTCTCCAGCATGTTGAATGGCCCGTTGAGACGATGTCGCACATCATGTCCATTCCCAGTAGCCGAGCCATTTGACATTCATGGGCTTGCCAGCAGACGCGTCGATTTGCGAGATGAGCTAATTATGGAACTATTGAACGCGCATGGCGTATTCCCGAAGCGCTTTGTCGTTGAATGCCGGGCTGAGTATGCAGCTCCGTCGATCATGTGCCGCACGATCCCGAGTCGTGTTTGTCGAGATACATGGCATGTCTTTCCCATACCAGGCAGACTTGGTGCATTTCGTGTACGTCCATGCCATCCGGGTCAACAACGGACAAGTCGTTGGGGCCAATGCGGACGTAACGGCCACGCTTCTGGTGCAACTTGTGAAGTTCTTGGTGACCTAGCAGATTGGACCTGAGGTAAACATCGTAGTTCTTCGACACCGTGGCGGCCAGCGGGCCGGAATTTCGGTTCAATGGGTTAAAGAACAAGCGGTAGATGACCACGCTCGAGCACAGGCCGAATAGGAAATCAGAGTAAGAGTGGTGGTTGCGGAAGCACCATCGAAGCCGCACAGATTCCCACGATACCACATCACGCTCCATAGCGAGATATCAGCGGAAAAAGGAGTATAACGTATTTACAAGAGTAGGGGTGCCTCTCCCCATTCTTAAAGTAGTGGGTAGCGGCTCCGCCGACGGCCGCAAGTGAAGGCTCGAGACGTGACATGCTTGTGCTGTCGACGCACTAAGAAGGATCGTGTTCGTTCTTTCTAGAAGTTCAAGGCCCTCACCAATCAATATAAAACCTCAATCTTGAATCAACATGCAATACAGAGCCTTGGTAGAAGTCGTGCAGCATCTGACCCGTTGTTGGGTGAGAAACCTCTTCTGTGTATTGTGCCGTTAGCGCAGAGGGCATCGGGGAGAATGCACCAAAATTCCCCGACGCATGGTATGAAGCGACAGGACATGGCACGGAAAATCCCTCTGGAGTTATGAATGCACGGTAGGTGTGTTGTAAAGTATGTTCGTGCTTTTTGCTGACGCAAAGTATTGCAAGACAGAGACCATCGCACCAAAACTCATTAGGGAACCGAACTCGTCGCCGAAACTGATACAAACGCCATATAGCCGCAGCGACTCAGATGATGGGCAGACTCTGACAATTACACTATTACAGTCTGAACAAGCCTAAAGGAAGTCTCACGTCACCTCCCACGGCACATTGATGTAGGTCACTCTTCACGGCCACGGTCTGACTCCCTGCACGCTGAGACTATACCATCCCGCAGTTTGAATGGGTTGATGTGAACAGTCATATGCAAGACTAGGGATCAAAACTCCGACCTGGAGTTAAAGTAACGCACGTCGTTTATGGCCACAGGTATGCCCACGATATTGCACATAGGTTTCCATGCGCCAGTACGAATGGCGAAACTACCGAGCCGCCACGATGATGCGCGGAAGCCTTATTCCTCTCATCTATCAAAAATCTCTGCTTCTCGACTCTTCTGCATCGTCCACGTTCAGCCCCACCGCGGCACTGACACTCGTAAGCACAGACATTCAGACCATCACGTCTGGGATCGTTCAAGTCCACAAGACGTGGATCAATCTCGTCGAAATTGGAATTGCCATTTATCTGCTGGAAAGGCAGCTAGGCACTCCCAGCGTTATGGGAGTTAGGCTTTCCTTGCGTATGTCTAATGCAGGACTATGTTCTGCCTCTGCGACATTGTTCACTGTCTCGGCTTGCTGACCTTCGTGTCCCCATCAGCCGTCATGATCGGTACCGTCTTCCTCGCCAAACCGACCGGCACCCACCAAGGGGCCTGGATCCAAGCATCCCAGATCCGCGTGAGCGCCACCTCAAAGGCACTGGGGAGCATCAAGTGGCTGAAAATCTGTCCGACGTGGCCGTTTCGGTCATCCGTAACCTGCGTGTTCGCGAACTAGCCATCTCGACCAGGTTTCGTTTGCTCATTGATGTCTCACTGATTCTATGTGCGTGTCGATCTGTATCCGATTGCAGCTCCGGATCACGATGCTGGCCGTTAAGATTCGAGGCTGTATATTGGCTTGGTGCATCACTCGCTAACTATGGGACAGCAATCTGCACACTCATCCTCGGACCACTTTTCACCTTTGCCACCTTCGCCGGTATTGCTCTACATAGTAGTTCAACGCTGACGATAGCGAAGGTATTCACCTCTTTCTCCATCATTGTGCTTCTCAACAGCCCGTTGTCTAAGATTGTAACTGCACTACCGCAAATTGCCGGCGCGGTTGCCTCGTTCCAGCGCATCCAGAACCATCTCAATTCCGAGGAGCGAAAGGACACGAGAGTCATGCCGGGCCATCATGTGAATGGTAAGGACGCCGCTGACGCTCCAACCCCGGTCGCCCCATAGGAGCATTCGACGGCGGAGAAGGCCAATTCGGCCAAGGCAGCAAGGATGAAGTCCGCCGCAACCTCAGAATACGACGTTATCGCTTCCATCCGCGGTAAATCAACCCTCCTCAAGGCATTCCTTGGCGAGCTCTCGGGCTTTGAGGGGACGATCAAGACACAGTACTCTGGTGCCGTGACGTACTGCGAACAGTACCCGTGGCTGCCGAACGAGATGGTTCGAGAGATTATTTGTGGAGACCCGCCGACTGACGAACAGGAAAGTGAGAAGGAGAAAGCGGCGGACGATGATGAGTGGTACCGCGTGGTGGTTCGCGCGTGCGAGCTAGAGCGCGATATGCAGATCTGGCCGCGCGGGGACAAGACTCCCGTAGGGTCCAAGGGCATCTCAATAAGCGGCGGGCAGAAGCAGCGTCTGTCTATTGCCAGAGCAATCTATACTCGTCGGCAGCTCGTGCTTCTCGACGATGTCTTCAGCGGACTCGACGCCAATACGGAGGATGTCATATTCGACAACTTGTTGGGCGAAGACGGGCTCGTTCGCAAGGCCAAAATGACGGTTATAATTGTGTCGTCGGATAGTAAGTTCAAGGTTCCTAGTCTTGCTCAATTTGCAGCATGAGGGGGGTCCGTGTTGTGAAAGTTGACAATCCTTCTCCAGCCCGCCGTGTTCCGTACGCCGATACGTCATTGAGCTCAACGAGCACAGCCAATTGCGATATGCAGGCAGTCCAGCCGACCTAAAGCATGCTACCGATCTTGACTGGCCCACCGGGGAAACCCAGACAAGGAGCAGCCGAGCCGGCGCGAAGGACACTGGACACAGCCAGGATGGACTTGGCAGTGATGGCGACAAACTGCGCGAGACCCATACCAATCCAGGCGGAGAGGCTGAAGCTGCGGTGCAAGAGGTCATGAAATCGGCAAAAATTGAGGCGGACTCAGCACGCCAGATGGGAGACTCGGCCGTGTACAAGTTATACGCGCAATCGGCTGGCTGGTTCACGATGACGACGTTTGTCTTCTCAATTTGCATAGTTGCCTTCTGTGACTCCTTCCCCAGTAAGTTTCACGTAACCCAGAGCTCCCATGTCCTTTCACACGACCATCGATAGCGGAATCACTATCAATCGATTCAGTCATGACCTCCAGCTCATCGATATGGAACTGCCCGCTGCAGCCCTCGGCGTAGTGATAGGTGTGTTCATCGTCGCATCCCGCCGTCTAGGCACCGGAAAACGAGTGAATGCACTCTTCTAACACTGCATTAGCCTTTTCCTTTGGCGTCGCCCAATTCATCTTGGTCTGCGTCTCATCCAGGTACATGGCTGCACTGCTGCCCTTCTTGCTCGCCATTCTCTACGCCATCCGTCATACATGGGTGGGTGGGACCCACAACAGGCCGGACGGGAGAGGAGCGCCACAATCGGCATAACCTTGTAGCTTACGCAAGCAGTTGATGGTCACCTGACCACCCCGTTTTGTTTGTTACCGAGGTGACGCGATCAGAGACACGCGCTTTCCACTTTTCTCCCACACAGCAATAATTCGACTACGGAGTCTTCACTTATCGATCCGCGATCGACCCTTTGCGACCGCAACCATGGAGCACGAAGTAGCCCTTCGACAGCCCAACTTTTCCACCGCAGCTGGTGGGTTGAGGCTAGCAGCAGAGCACTTGGAGTTGTGCGAACATCTACCAGCAGTGGATGGTGGTGCGCGCCTTATGCAGAGGATGGATGCTGTCTTGGAACAGCTTACCATTTTGAACCGGAAGGTAGATGCGGTGGACCGCCGGGTGCAGCACTTGGACCGCAAGGTCGTTGCCTCGTAAGTCGAGCTTGATCTTTTCTGTCAGTTGGACTTGCTTGCTGACTTTCTTTTTACAGGAACAAGAATGTATTGCAGCGTAGCAGGAACAGCACGGCGGCACATTCAAACACGGAACCCTTAGTGGCTTTGTATAGCCTCGTGACGGGAGACCTGTTGGAGAACTTCCCAGCGACCTTGGGTCATTTGAAGAGACTGGATGGTGAGTCTGCGGCTGGGGCTTGGGCTCTGGCGTTGTGCTAATTGTGTATGGGCATTAGTGCGGCATGTGAATGCCTTGCTGGAGGATCTGGGCGAGCCTGTCACAGGCAATCTCGATGACAAGAGAAAGCGGTTGATGCTGGCTGTGGGTATTATGACACTGCCTGTTTTGTGAGGGTTTTTTTATCGGTTGTACTTTTAGAGCGGCGCCGTTATGGGGCATATACCCATATTAGGATATTACGACGGCTTTACACACACATACACATTAACGTGCATATATGTCGCGAATATATATATATCGCGAATACAACTTAAACTTTTCCCATATAAGTGCCCGGCTACAGATAAGCATAATATAGTAAAGTAATATAGTACCTAGATAATTTAACGACAGTTATAATATACACTAAATAACACGGGGCTATATTAAGTAGGGCAAAAGAGAGGAAGAAAATTTATGGGCTATTTAATTACGTATATCCTTAATGAGCTCGAGGGTCTAATCCCGAAAGTAGTCCTAATTAGCACTATATTATTCCCGATCCTCTCGGGACTAATCGTTAAGGTACTAGCGCTATCTCGCTTTATAGTCGCTATATATATAATCCGTAGTGTATATAATCTTTATAGTATCCTTCTTAAAATAGTATAGTATAATCCTAAAGGCGTCTTCGAGGTCGTATAGCTAGTCTAGGCGCTTCCTAGCGTTAGTTAGTTAGGAAAGTTAAGGGATGTTTTTTATCCGGATCTCGCCTCTACTACCCTTTTCCGATTTAGAGGAGTGAGAGCGGCGACGCTTTGTGACGGTTCGTAATTCCTAAGGGATAAACCGTAGGGTTTATGTTAGCAGATAACACGAGGCGTCGGTCTAAGTAATATATCTGAGAAGAGGTGTTACGTTAGTAATTATTAAGAAATAGGGTCTATAGAAGGTTCTTAAGACCTATTTCGACAATTAGTAATATACTTTCCTAAATAGGAATAGTAATTACTAATACTTATTAATCCTTAATAATCTTCCTTAAGGATTAATAAGCTTGAATTAGTAATGATTTATAATCCTATTATTAATCTAGATTTATAATCTAATTAATAAGCGATTATAAATACGGAAAAAGGGGGCTACGGATAGCTATATATAGAGGGAAACTTCCCTCTCTTCCTATCTTTTATTCTCTAACTAGATTTAATCTTTACTATCCTATAGTACCTTATATTTTATTATATAAGCCTTCTAGTTCACCCCCTCTATCCTATAGCTCTCTATTAGAGCTATACGGACCCCTCGGTACTAGGGATCGCAGCTCAGTCCAAACTTCCACTGCGTAGGATAGGGCGTTATAGTAAGGCTCTAGTATCTCTACTAGTCCTTACCTTTATCCCTACCCTTATTGCAAATAGGTTATGAGCCCGGCTTAGCTCTTTCCCTTTTACCCTATCCTATCGGCAAAAGTCTTACCGGAAAGACCTATCGAACTTAGGGATACTATCCCTCTCGACGACCGATATATATTAAGACTTTAATTAAGTCTTAATATACTATAAGACTCACTAAGTCTTATATTATATCAAACGACTAGCCTTTAGCCCTTCGATATCCTATAGGAAGAAGACGAAGTATTCCTATACCTTCGACTTAAGGTTATTAAGCCTATTCGACTTAAGCTTATTTAAGCTTAACCGGCCTATCGATACTATCGATATTACGCCTTATAGAGCTATAGCTCTATATACGATCTATACCTCAAGCCCTCCTCGAATACGCCTCGATCGACCTAGAGCCATTAGCCTAAGAACCTAATTTTAGCCTCTACGATAGGCAAAATCAACCTATAGCTTATTAAGCTATACGAAAAGGCTTATCTTACTATATAAGATAATAAGACCTACCCAAGACTTGCAAAATGGATCCAGATAGCCGTTTTATACTGCAGGGTTCCGAAGAGATCACTGATCCTTCAACCGATCTACAGGCCCAAATTCGCTCACAGAGGGACCTTATAGATCGGCTTATTAGTGGCTTTCAGAGCTTCGAGGCCACTACGCAAGCCACTATAGGGGATTTATCTACGGCTATTAGAGACCTAAAAGAAGGTCCTAATCGGCAGCCTAGCCCCTATAAAGTCGAAAAAGTCGAACAGAATCCTATTCAACAGGATTATCCTATGCGAGACCCGGCTAGCTCGCAGGCCCCTATTCAACAAGCTAACCCTCTATCGGCAGCCTTTAATAGTACGGTTATTAAAGAGCTAAATAAGAGGGTTTATGCCTTTCCGGAAGGCTCTAGGCTTACGGGGCCTAGTAATTTCGATCAGTGGAAATAGGCCCTAGGATCCAATTTAGAGCCCTAGGAATTCCACTATTTCTCGACCAACCCTCTATAGCTAGGGACCTATCCGACTCAGATTAGGCTATCCTTCTTATGCTATTAAGAGATAGCTGTTCAGAAGGTCCGCAGGCTGCTATAACCTGGCAAAGGAACCCCGAAGACGCCTATAAGCTGCTTATCAAGCAATATTCGCATAGCAGCGAAATTCAACGAGGCTACCTATACTCGGAATTTCACGCCCTATCCTATAGGGCCTTTATAGGCTCTCTACAGGCCTTTAACGCCCACTTTAACAACCTACTAGCTAGGCTAGCCCTAGCTAACGTACAGATAGCCCCTATCGATCAGGCTAATCAGTACCTGGAAGCCCTTAAGGGGTCTTTCCACAGTGGGCCGAACGCCAGCGCTATAGCATTCGGGTTAATAAGGCTCTAGGCGCCCCCCTAGAAGCCCTTAACCTACAGTTCCTTATGGCCGACCTTATAGAGGAACAGAGGGATAAAAGCTCCTCTGTAGCCAAGGCTACAGCCTATAGGGCCCAGCAAAGCCCTAAGGATAGGGCATCTCAGAGCCCTAAGGAAGCTACGGGTCTATTAGACCCTAAAAACCCTAAGGCACAGAAGCCTAGAAGGGGTCAGAAGAGCCTAATAGGGCATCTTCACAGGGAAACCAGCCTAAGAAAAAGGCTGCCTTCCTTATAGGGACCTATAACCTCTTAGAAGGGGTTAATAGCCCTATAGAACCTTCTGAATTCACTAATTCAGAAGACTTCGACGATCTTCCGAGCCCACCTATAGAGCCTACTAGGCCTATAGGATCTAGCACAATTAGGCTAGAAAAAGGGCCTAGCCCGCCTATAGGGCTAGATAAGGGACATAGCTATAACGCAACTATAGCTCGAAGTGCCCTTCTATATAATACTGGCTTAACGTCTCATATAGTGAACGATAGGGCTAAATTTACCTCTTTTACGCCCTATATAAGGAAGAATTCGAAACAAAGCCCTATCCTAACCGGCGGGGGCCCTATTTACCCCAAGGAATAGGCATAGCTGAATTTACCGTCTTAATTCGGCAAAATCCACCCGAATATAGGTCTCTACAGCTAGTAGAAGCCCTATATATACCTCAACTAGAAATCAGCCTAGTTAGTGGTATAAGGCATTACGCATCCGGAGGGGCTCTTATACGGCAACTGCTATTTACAGCAGATAGAGCCTGCTGTAGCCTTCTAAACTTTAAAAGGCACGGCTTCTTTTTACAGCAGAAAGGGCTCGCTACCCCTAGGCTTATAAGGCCTAATGCGGCACATATTAGCTATAATTATAGCTATCCTATAGAGGTGCAAATTCCCTCTAAGGCCCCTACCTGGAAAGACGAAATCGACGAAATCGACGAAATCGACAAAATAGAGGAAATCAACCCCTATAGCTCTAGTAGCTCTAGGTCTTCTAGCCCTATAAGGGCTATAGACCCAGACAGAGATACAGAGCCTATAGAGGTTATAAGGTCAGAAGAGCCTATAGAGCCTGACCCTATTCCTCTCGAGCCAATAGAGGCTACGAATAGCCCTATTTCCCCTATAAAGGCAGCTAGCTATTAAGAACTTCTTGAGTTAGCAGGTCTGTGGCATATTAGGCTAGGACACCTAGGCCTTAAGCTACTAAAAAAGACCTCTAAGCTAGCTATAGGGATGCCCGATTTTTCCCCTATAAGGGATAAAGATTTCAAATGCCTAGCCTGCATATAGGCTAACCCTCTAAGGTCTCCTAGTAGGAGCCCTATAGAGGACCCCCCTAGAGCTCTAGACGTTCTAGAAGGGGATACCTTTAAAATTAGCCCTATCCCTTATAATAGAAGGGCAGTCTGCCTTCTATTAGTGGATAGAAAGACTAGGTATAGGTGGGTCTTCGAGCTTCCTAATAAGGAAGGTCAAACCCTAGCTATAGCTATTAAGGGCTTTTTTAAGAGCCTTAAGACTAGCTATAGCCGCTATCCTAGCAGGCTGCATTTTGATGGGGCACTGAGATCACAGAAGACCTCAAACAGTGGCTAGCTACTAAAGGCATTTCCTTTAGTACCTCAAGCCCCTATATTCACGAGCAAAACGGGCTAGCAGAAAGGTCAATTAGGGTTCTATTAGACCGGCTAAGGGCAACCTTATAGTGGTCAAACCTGCCCTATAACCTTTAGTGCTTTATTTTGCCTGCTATTTTATCCCTAATTAACTGCTCGGCGGTCTCTAATAGAGACCTAACCCCTAAGCAACTGCTATTAGCAGAGCTAAGCCCTAAAAATAGGTCCTATAGACCTAATTTTACACCTTATAGGGCTATAGGGGCTTATTGCGAGGTCTTAATACCCCCTGAACAGCGGCCTAAGGCAGCTAAATTAGCACCTAAGACCCTGCCCGGAAGGCTCCTAGCAACCCTAAGATCAAATACCTATTTGGTATATCTGCCTTCTAAGAGGCTAGTAACGAAGACTAGCTTCCTTAAGGTTATAGAAGGGGTAGGCCCTATCTCTACGGGCCTAAGCCGAACCCCTATAGGACCAAAAGACAACCCTATAACTAGAGACCCTACGGGGCCTAGTAACTCTATAACCCCCTATCTTTAGAAGGGGAAGAAAATCCTCTAGGTCTTAAAGACCTAAAAGGTCGAGACCTAGAAGGTCAGTACGAGAAAGATAGGTCACTTATAAAGTCACCTACAGACAGGCAGGAAGATTCGTCTCTTCTAGAGCCTAGGAGCCCTATAGGGTCCGATATAGTGCCTATAAGGACTATAGGATCTAAAGTAGGACCTCGAGAGCCTAGAGACCTATCGACCCCTAGCCTAACGGGTCCTAACCCGGACCTAATAGGTGACCTATCGAGCCCTAATTCGGATCCAATAGATCTCGATATAGGCTACCTAATTAGGGGCCTATGCTATAGGGCAAAAGAGGACCTTTCGAAAGAACCTTCTTCGTAGAAAGAGGTCCTAAAAGACCCCTATAAGGATAAGTGGCTAAGAGCTATATTCGATGAATTCGAATAGCTTATCCTTTCTAATACCTTCTATTTTCTCCCTTTAAAGACTATTAAAGGAAGAAAGGTATTAAAGAGCCGCCTAGTCTTAAAGCTTAAGAGGGATTCGCAAAATAACCCTCTAAAATATAAGGCTAGGTTAGTAGCTAAGGGGTTTATGCAAATAGAAGGTCTAGACTACCTTAAGACCTTCGCCTTAACTAGTATACCCCCTACTTGGCGGGTTTTACTAGCCCTAGCGGCTTCCTATAATTGGGAAGTAGAGCAGGTCGATTTTATAGGGCCTTCCTTAACGGGTCCCTAAAAGAGACTATTTACCTAGCTATTCCAGAAGGCTTTACTAGCTATATCGAAGCTAGACCTTCTATTAGGGCTAAGTTAGTCGAATTAGGCTATAGCCCCTCGACCCAGTAGGTAATTCAGCTTAAAAAGGCGCTATACGGCCTTAAGCAAGGCCCTAGAGAATGGCAAGAGGCCCTTAGGGGCCTACTTAGCTCTCTAGGCTTCGAACCTCTAATCTCCGACCCGGCGATCTACTATAGCCCTATAAAGAAGACCTTTATAGTGACTTACGTCGACGATTGCCTACTTATAGGCCCTAACCTTAGCTATATCAATAAGCTAAAGAAGGACCTAAATAAGGGGTTCGCGCTAGAAGATAGGGGCCCTGCCTCATTCTTCTTAGGGGTTCAAATTAGTAGGGATAGGCCTAATAGGGCCCTATTCCTATATCAGTCTCAGTATATTGAAAAGGCCCTACAGGCCTTCGACCTCCTCGACGCAAGGCCACTTTTAGTACCTATTCAGCCTAGCCTTATTCGGCAAGCAGCTAAGGGCCTAGAAAAGGAAGACCTTTTAGACCCTTATTACAGGCAGTTATTTCAACGCCTTATAGGTACTATAATATACCTTATGCTGCTTACTAGGCCTGATATAGCCTTTGCAATACAGTGGCTTTCACAATATATGCAAAAGCCCTATAAGATACACCTTATAGCGGCTAAAGGGCTATTTAGGTATCTAAAAGGAACCCTTAGGCTTACGATAGCCTATAAGGGTCAAACCTCGATTCAGCCTATCGGGTACTGCGATAGCGATTTTGCAGGGGATAAAAATTCCTCTAGATCGACCTTCGGCTATCTCTTTACCCTAGGAAAGGGGCCTATTAGTTGGAAAGCGAAAAAGGCTTCTACTATAGCCCTATCGACCCTAGAGGCTGAATCCGATAGCCTTACAGAGGCTATCCGAGAAGTCCAGTGGATTCAGGGCCTCTATAGAGAGCTACAGCAGCCTCTAGAGCTCCCTATAACAGTCTATTGCGACAACCAAGGCACTATCGCAAACGCCTATAACCCGACTCTACATTCTAGGACTAAGCATACCCTATTAAAATTTCACTATGTTAAGAAATAGGGTCTATAGAAGGTTCTTAAGACCTATTTCGACAATTAGTAATATACTTTCCTAAATAGGAATAGTGATTACTAATACTTATTAATCCTTAGTAATCTTCCTTAAGGATTAATAAGCCTAGATTAATAATGATTTATAATCCTATTATTAATCTAGATTTATAATCTAATTAATAAGCGATTATAAATACGGAAAAAGGGGGCTACGGATAGCTATATATAGAGGGAGACTTCCCTCTCTTCCTATCTTTTATTCTCTAACTAGATTCAATCTTTACTATTCTATAGTACCTTATATTTTATTATATAAGCCTTCTAGTTCACCCCCTCTATCCTATAGCTCTCTATTAGAGCTATACGGACCCCTCAGTACTAGGGATCGCAGCTCAGTCCAAACTTCCACTACGTAGGATAGGGCGTAATAGTAAGGCTCTAGTATCTCTACTAGTCCTTACCTTTATCCCTACCCTTATTGCAAACAGGTTATAAGCCCGGATTAGCTCTTTCCCTTTTACCTTATCCTATCGGCAAAAGTCTTACCGGAAAGACCTATCGAACCTAGGGATACTATCCCTCTCGACGACCGATATATATTAAGACTTCGATTAAGTCTTAATATACTATAAGACTCACTAAGTCTTATATTATATCGAACGACTAGCCTTTAGCCCTTCGATATCCTATAGGAAGAAGACGAAGTATTCCTATACCTTCGACTTAAGGTTATTAAGCCTATTCGACTTAAGCTTATTTAAGCTTAACCGGCCTATCGATACTATCGATATTACGCCTTATAGAGCTATAGCTCTATATACGATCTATACCTCAAGCCCTCCTCGAATACGCCTCGATCGACCTAAAGCCATTAGCCTAGGAACCTGATTTTAGCCTCTACGATAGGCAAAATCAACCTATAGCTTATTAAGCTATACGAAAAGGCTTATCTTACTATATAAGATAATAAGACCTACCCAAGACTTGCAAAATGGATCCAGATAGCCGTTTTGTACTACAGGGTTCCGAAGAGATCACTAATCCTTCAACCGATCTATAGGCCCAAATTCGCTCACAGAGGGACCTTATAGATCGGCTTATTAGTAGCTTTTAGAGCTTCGAGGCCACTACGCAAGCCACTATAAGGGATTTATCTACGGCTATTAGAGACCTAAAAGAAGGTCCTAATCGGCAGCCTAGCCCCTATAAAGTCGAAAAAGTCAAACAGAATCCTATTCAACAGGATTATCCTATGCGAGACCCGGCTAGCTCGCAGGCCCCTATTCAACAAGCTAACCCTCTATCGGCAGCCTTTAATAGTACGGTTATTAAAGAGCTAAATAAGAGGGTTTATGCCTTTCCGGAAGGCTCTAGGCTTACAGGGCCTAGTAATTTCGATTAGTGGAAACAGGCCCTAGGGATCCAATTTAGAGCCCTAGGAATTCCACTATTTCTCGACCAACCCTCTATAGCTAGGGACCTATCCGACTCAGATTAGGCTATCCTTCTTATACTATTAAGAGATAGCTGTTCAGAAGGTCCGCAGGCTGCTATAACCTGGCAAAGGAACCCCGAAGACGCCTATAAGCTGCTTATCAAGCAATATTCGCATAGCAGCGAAATTCAACGAGGCTACCTATACTCGGAATTTCACGCCCTATCCTATAGGGCCTTTACAGGCTCTCTACAGGCCTTTAACGCCCACTTTAACAACCTACTAGCTAGGCTAGCCCTAGCTAACGTACAGATAGCCCCTATCGATCAGGCTAATTAGTACCTGGAAGCCCTTAAGGGGTCTTTCCACAGTGGGCGAACGCCAGCGCTATAGCATTCGGGTTAATAAGGCTCTAGGCGCCCCCCTAGAAGCCCTTAACCTACAGTTCCTTATGGCCGACCTTATAGAGGAACAGAGGGATAAAAGCTCCTCTATAGCCAAGGCTACAGCCTATAGGGCCCAGCAAAGCCCTAAGGATAGGGCATCTCAGAGCCCTAAGGAAGCTACGGGTCTATTAGACCCTAAAAACCCTAAGGCACAGAAGCTAGAAGGGGTCAGAAGAGCCCTAATAGGGCATCTTCATAGGGAAACCAGCCTAAGAAAAAGGCTGCCTTCCTTATAGGACCTATAACCTCTTAGAAGGGGTTAATAGCCCTATAGAACCTTCTGAATTCACTAATTCAGAAGACTTCGACGATCTTCCGAGCCCACCTATAGAGCCTACTAAGCCTATAGGATCTAGCACAACTAGGCTAGAAAAAGGGCCTAGCCCGCCTATAGGGCTAGATAAGGGATATAGCTATAACGCAACTATAGCTCGAAGTGCCCTTCTATATAATACTGGCTCAACGTCTTATATAGTAAACAATAGGGCTAAATTTACCTCTTTTACGCCCTATACGAGGAAGAATTCGAAACAAAGCCCTATCCTAACCGGCGGGGCCCTATTTACCCCTAAGGAATAGGCATAGCTGAATTTACCGTCTTAATTCGGCAAAATCCACCCGAATATAGGTCTCTATAGCTAGTAGAAGCCCTATATATACCTCAACTAGAAATCAGCCTAGTTAGTAGTATAAGGCATTACGCATCCGGAGGGGCTCTTATACGGCAACTGCTATTTACAGCAAATAGAGCCTACTGTAGCCTTCTAAACTTTAAAAGGCACGGCTTCTTTTTATAGCAGAAAGGGCTCGCTACCCCTAGGCTTATAGGGCCTAATGCGGCACATATTAGCTATAATTATAGCTATCCTATAGAGGTGCAAATTCCCTCTAAGGCCCCTACCTGGAAAGACGAAATCGACGAAATCGACGAAATCGACAAAATAGAGGAAATCAACCCCTATAGCTCTAGTAGCTCTAGGTCTTCTAGCCCTATAAGGGCTATAGACCCAGACAGAGATACAGAGCCTATAGAGGTTATAAGGTCAAAAGAGCCTATAGAGCCTAACCCTATTCCTCTCGAGCTAATAGAGGCTACGAATAGCCCTATTTCCCCTATAAAGGCAGCTAGCTATTAAGAACTTCTTGAGTTAGCAGGTCTGTAGCATATTAGGCTAGGACACCTAGGCCTTAAGCTACTAAAAAAGACCTCTAAGCTAGCTATAGGGATGCCCGATTTTTCCCCTATAAGGGATAAAGATTTCAAATGCCTAGCCTACATACAAGCTAACCCTCTAAGGTCTCTTAGTAAGAGCCCTATAGAGGACCCCCCTAGAGCTCTAGACGTTCTAGAAGGGGATACCTTTAAAATTAGCCCTATCCCTTATAATAGAAGGGCAGTCTGCCTTCTATTAGTGGATAGAAAGACTAAGTATAGGTGGGTCTTCGAGCTTCCTAATAAGGAAGGTCAAACCCTAGCTATAGCTATTAAGGGCTTTTTTAAGAGCCTTAAGACTAGCTATAGCCGCTATCCTAGCAGGCTGCATTTTAATAGGGGCACTGAGATCACAGAAGACCTCAAACAGTGGCTAGCTACTAAAGGCATTTCCTTTAGTACCTCAAGCCCCTATATTCACGAGCAAAACGGGCTAGCAGAAAGGTCAATTAGGGTTCTATTAGACCGGCTAAGGGCAACCTTACAGTGGTCAAACCTGCCCTATAACCTTTGGTGCTTTATTTTGCCTGCTATTTTATCCCTAATTAACTGCTCGGCGGTCTCTAATAGAGACCTAACCCCTAAGCAACTGCTATTAGCAGAGCTAAGCCCTAAAAATAGGTCCTATAGACCTAATTTTACACCTTATAGGGCTATAGGGGCTTATTGCGAGGTCTTAATACCC
The DNA here is from genome assembly GCA_022114105.1 of Tolypocladium guangdongense. Lineage (NCBI taxonomy): Eukaryota > Fungi > Ascomycota > Sordariomycetes > Hypocreales > Ophiocordycipitaceae > Tolypocladium > Tolypocladium guangdongense. The sequence continues at coordinate 2,055,262 of NRQP01000005.1, forward strand.
CCTAAACAGCGGCCTAAGGCAGCTAAATTAGTACCTAAGACCCTGCCCGGAAGGCTCCTAGCAACCCTAGGATCAAATACCTATTTAGTATATCTGCCTTCTAAGAGGCTAGTAACGAAGACTAGCTTCCTTAAGGTTATAGAAGGGGTAGGCCCTATCTCTACGGGCCTAAGCCGAACCCCTATAGGACCAAAAGACAACCCTATAACTAGAGACCCTACGGGGCCTAGTGACTCTATAACCCCCCTATCTTTAAAAGGGGAAGAAAATCCTCTAGGTCTTAAAGACCTAAAAGGTCGAGACCTAAAAGGTCAGTACGAGAAAGATAGGTCACTTATAAAGTCACCTACAGACAGGCAGGAAGATTCGTCTCTTCTAGAGCCTAGGAGCCCTATAGGGTCCGATATAGTGCCTATAAGGACTATAGGATCTGAAGTAGGACCTCGAGAGCCTAGAGACCTATCGACCCCTAGCCTAACGGGTCCTAACCCGGACCTAATAGGTGACCTATCGAGCCCTAATTCGGATCCAATGGATCTCGATATAGGCTACCTAATTAGGGGCCTATGCTATAGGGCAAAAGAGGACCTTTCGAAAGAACCTTCTTCGTGGAAAGAGGTCCTAAAAGACCCCTATAAGAATAAGTGGCTAAGAGCTATATTTGATGAATTCGAACAGCTTATCCTTTCTAATACCTTCTATTTTCTCCCTTTAAAGACTATTAAAGGAAGAAAGGTATTAAAGAGCCGCCTAGTCTTAAAGCTTAAGAGGGATTCGCAAAATAACCCTCTAAAATATAAGGTTAGGTTAGTAGCTAAGGGGTTTATGCAAATAGAAGGTCTAGACTACCTTAAGACCTTCGCCTTAATTAGTATACCCCCTACTTAGCGGGTTTTACTAGCCCTAGCGGCTTCCTATAATTAGGAAGTAGAGCAAGTCGATTTTATAAGGGCCTTCCTTAACGGGTCCCTAAAAGAGACTATTTACCTAGCTATTCCAAAAGGCTTTACTAGCTATATCGAAGCTAGACCTTCTATTAGGGCTAAGTTAGTCGAATTAGGCTATAGCCCCTCGACCTAGTAGGTAATTCAGCTTAAAAAGGCGCTATACGGCCTTAAGCAAGGCCCTAGAGAATAGCAAGAGGCCCTTAGGGGCCTACTTAGCTCTCTAGGCTTCGAACCTCTAATCTCCGACCCGGCGATCTACTATAGCCCTATAAAGAAGACCTTTATAGTGACTTACGTCGACGATTGCCTACTTATAGGCCCTAACCTTAGCTATATCAATAAGCTAAAGAAGGACCTAAATAAGGGGTTCGCGCTAGAAGATAGGGGCCCTGCCTCATTCTTCTTAGGGGTTTAAATTAGTAGGGATAGGCCTAATAGGGCCCTATTCCTACATTAGTCTCAGTATATTGAAAAGGCCCTACAGGCCTTCGACCTCCTCGACGCAAGGCCACTTTTAGTACCTATTCAGCCTAGCCTTATTCGGTAAGCAGCTAAGGGCCTAGAAAAGGAAGACCTTTTAGACCCTTATTACAAGCAGCTATTTCAACGCCTTATAGGTACTATAATGTACCTTATGCTGCTTACTAGGCCTAATATAGCCTTTACAATATAGTGGCTTTTACAGTATATGCAAAAGCCCTATAAGATATACCTTATAGCGGCTAAAGGGCTATTTAGGTATCTAAAAGGAACCCTTAGGCTTACGATAGCCTATAAGGGTCAAACCTCGATTTAGCCTATCGGGTACTGCGATAGCGATTTTACAGGGGATAAAAATTCCTCTAGATCGACCTTCGGCTATCTCTTTACCCTAGGAAAGGGGCCTATTAGTTAGAAAGCGAAAAAGGCTTCTACTATAGCCCTATCGACTCTAGAGGCTGAATCCGATAGCCTTATAGAGGCTATCCGAGAAGTCTAGTGGATTCAGGGCCTCTATAGAGAGCTATAGCAGCCTCTAGAGCTCCCTATAACAGTCTATTACGACAACTAAAGCACTATCGCAAATGCCTATAACCCGACCCTATATTCTAGGACTAAGCATACCCTATTAAAATTTCACTATAATAGGGAAAAGGTCCTAAACGGGTTAGTTAAAGTATCTTATTTAGATACTAAGGCTATACTTGCCGACAGGCTTATTAAGCCCCTTATAAGAATCCTTTTTTAAAGGTTCCTAGAGCTTATAGGGCTTATAGAGGCCTAGCCCTCTATAAATTCCCTATAGAGGTTTTACTTATAGGGTCTATTAGAGCCTATAAGGTTTTTCCCTCGCCTATACGCTCCTTATTCCTCTTTATAGCTATATTACTAGCTTAAGAAGGGGTGTTAAGAAATAGGGTCTATAGAAGGTTCTTAAGACCTATTTCGACAATTAGTAATATACTTTCCTAAATAGGAATAGTTGTTTGTAATAAGGGTAGGGATAAAAGTAAGGACTAGTAGAGATACTAAAGCCTTACTATAACGCCCTATCCTATATAGTAAAAGTTTTGACTGAGCTGCGATCCCTAGTACCGAGGGTCCGTATAGCTCTAATAGAGAGCTATAAGATAAAGGGGTGAACTAGAAGGCTTATATAACGAGATATAAGGTACTATAGGATAATAAGGATTGAATCTAGTTAGAGAATAAAAGACAGGAAGAGAAGGAAGTCTCCCTCTATATATAGCTATCCGTAGCCCCCTTTTTCCATATTTATAATCGCTTATTAATTAGATTATAAATCTAGATTAATAATAAGATTATAAATCATTACTAATTCAAGCTTATTAATCCTTAAGGAAGATTATTAAGGATTAATAAGTATTAGTAATTACTATTCCTATTTAGGAAAGTATATTACTAATTATCGAAATAGGTCTTAGGGTTAGTTATTTAGGGTTAGGTTAGGGTTAGGGTTAGGTTAGTTAGGGTTAGGGTTAGGGTTAGGGTTAGGGTTTAGGGTTAGGGTTAGGGTGTTAGGGGTATGGGGTAGGGTTA